>MU267655.1:45107-110960 GCA_021014935.1 Hygrophoropsis aurantiaca
GATAGCTTCAACATACGGAAGTGAAGGTCGATCATCGAAATTTGGAAGCCGAGTACCTCCAACAACAGCATCTATCTCAGCGCATGCCCTTTCTTGAACTTGTGGATAGAGCACCATTGCAAGCATGAATGTGAGTAAAGTTGAGGAGGTCTATTGAACGTCATTGCAGTATTGAATACAGGCGATAGAGTTAACACTTACCGATTCAGCTCCGCCTTATCGGATGGAGTATGAAATGCAAGTACCGGTTGACGACGGACACATAAAGAACATACCTACGAATACAGATGCGGCAGTCGCTTTCATGGCGCGTTCTAGATCGGCTTTTTGTTCGCTAGAGTTCTCGCTATCATCCATCTGATTTTGGAGGAAGTCAGAAACCATCGAATGAGAGGCGGTTCCGTTGACCTATCATTGGATTGTTTAAATGTTAGTCCCAGTTCCGCGAATTTAATAAGAGAAATTCCTCACAACTTCCTTCCTCGTGTACTCAAATGGGGCATTCCTCACTTCTTGGACTAATTGTTGACAATAAGGTATCAGTCGTTTGTAACCGAAACCTGGGAACCATGCTGGAAGGTGGTGGACTATATCGCTCGTCAGAAAAGCTCTCCCAAAGTCATACCCATATACTCACGAATTGGGAAAGCGTCGACCAAAGCTTCACGCTCAGGGGATGCCAAGACATTGATGATGTCGGTCAGCTCGCTAACGCGAGTCACAAAAGGATCGTTCTCAAGGGCAGCTTCATACCCATATGTGACGGCCATGACGAGAGAACCTGCAAACCTAGAAAAAAAATGAGGGTTAAGACCTACTCACGGATCGGAAGAGAATCATGAACGTCTTCAGGTGGTCTCTCAGCTTTTCATGGTCCGAATTAACCAAGATATTCGAAATCAATTCTCTCGCCTTTCGCAGGTAAAGATCTTGATATTTGGCGGCAGCCTCGCTACGTAAGGTTTGATGGAAGAGCTTTCGATGGAGTTTCAGTTCGTCCGTATAGTCTACAAATCCGGTCATCCAATCCACTGAGAAGCTACAGAGACACTCGTGAGGATTTGTAGGAAATGCTTCGAAGAAAAGGCGCACTTTTTTTGAATAGAAGAAATAGGTCGTCCCGAATATTTGGAAGATCGTTGATCTAGAAGGGCTTTCGCAACTCTCGCAGAATTGATGATGATATAGTCTTGGCCAAGAAGCCGAGAGTACACAATCTCCCCTACGAAGGTGAGCAAATAGATTATTTGTAACGGAGAATACACCGACCATATTTCTCTCGCCAGGCAGTATAAGTGGTCCAAGGTTCCGTAGTATTGATATCCAATAGATTGCCCAGGAGAGGCAGCTGCGGAGGGCCTGGGGGGAGTGGTAAGCCGGATAGGTTCGTAGATCTATAGAGGGATTTCCAGATAAGTAGCACTGTGGTTACGGAAACAGCACCAACGATGATGACAGTGAGATCAAGCATGACCGGGGAGCCGAAAGAATTACAACCCTCAAAGCTCAGTATATAAGGACTTCTGAAGAGCGCTCATGTCCACGATTGTTGGGATTAGGTTTCGTAGGTGCTAACTACCATATCATGCGAATGTTGACAGAAATATGAAACACCAAGGGCATTCCAATCCGGCATATCGTAGGATTGGAAATTGTGGCAGAAAGGACAAACGCCTATAGTTGTCTTTTTCAAGTTCAACTACAATAGACAGTTGAAACTAGATCAAAATTAAAAGCTATGTCGAGATCATCATTGGGCCTGAGGACCCACCGAGATAGATCCGATTCAGCCTGTCAGGTACGATGCGATTCTGGCGGGGTGGTCCATTGATCGTGAGCGCTACGACCCTTTACTCAGGCTGTCAAGAAAACCTTGATCTTGATACATTTTAGAATGGGTAGAAAAAAGACAAGGCGAACGTCGCAGGAATGTAGATTGCAAATGATGCGCAGCGGCTAGCAGCATGGAGTGCCAGGAGCGTATTGACGCAGCGTAACAATGGACGAGAAAGGCGGCTTGCTACTATAAAAGCTTGGTCACGGTATCAGAACATTTTGACCAACTGAGACTTACTACCACTAGTGATAAGGTTTATCGAACCCAGCTCGATAGTTGCGAATTCGATTCTTTAATGTGGGCGTCTACAATGGTAGTCACTAGCCAGTTATTTGTGGATATGGAATATCTGCGGCTACCAAGGCGATATGCGTGGGTAACCTTGGCCGCGAGAGAGGTAAAGTTCCGCACAAAACATGGTACCGTTGTTACAGCGCGCCATACGTCCGGAGAAGAGTGGGATAAGGGCGCCGAGTGATAAGAAGTCGAGTTACCAGAAAAGTTGGTACAGGAGGTGTCATCGGAGGACAAGGAACGAGTGAGGGCTGCAGTGACGAAGGTGCTTGAGAATGAATCAGAAGGCCTTGACTGCGTCGCTCGAGGCAGCAGTCCATATAAGAACCATACCATCATCGTGTTAAACGACAAGGAAAGCGTTGATGAGTTGCAACTGAATATAGCTGCGCTGGTCGTTCCCATCCGCGATACTTCGACCTCGGATTTTTAAGCCTGACTTGTACTATCAATAGATCGATACCGCTCCTTTTACGATCAACATTGTTACCCTAAAAAACACCTGATAAGGACTATGTCTTCATCTCTCGAATATTCGCCCCAGTAATCGGAGTATTGGAAGACCATGTGTGGAAGTGCCCGCATGCTTCTCGTGCCCTACTGGTCGAAGAAATTTGTCAAAATGGGCCACGAGTTGCCTATAAGGTAAATCAGTCCGCGAGGAGGCGACCTTAAAGTTAACTTACCTGCATGGGATGAGATGAAGAACATCAATTGGGCTGAAAAGCCCTGAAAAGCCGAGGCCTCATTGCCACGCCAGTATTTCTCCCCGTGAAGAGCCCACAGCAACACGGACAACCTTTGAGTGCTATTGCAGCATATTCAGCCCAAAAATCACGAGTTCTACATGCAATATATCACTTTCTCAGCAACCAAGTCGCGTTCAGGTCCATCCAAACCGTGCATACTCACCAGAACCTGATAACTCAATGCCCGTAGTCGATCTGGATCTCTCAGACAGAAAAACTTTCAAAGAAGTCCATATGGATGGGACTAATAGTAATAAAGAGGTCGACGTCTCGACAGTTGAGCCAATTTTGAATTGCCCAGAAACGCGAAGCCGAATCTTGGCCTGACATTACAGCTGGGTCTAAGTAGCTGGGGTACTAATAGTATTGGTGTGGTGACAGGTGACACGGCGCAGGTTCGGATAGGTTCGGATCCTGGCGTCGGTTACTTTGCTTCAATGATTTCGTTTCATCACCGTGACGTCCCACCACCACCTTCAAGTTGGTCGCCCTGCACTGGGATTTTCTTCTACTGTACACGATCGAGTGGCATACTGGACACCAATTCCTGTTTTAAACGCGAGAAACCTTTGGTCGACCAGAAGGTATGAGATCACCACCTATCTAGAGCCTTCTAATATAACCATCTACCAGGATCAATCTCTATATATCATAGGAGATCGATCGGGCTATAGAACAAGACAATCAAACCACACTGACTTCACTCGTACAAAATGAAGTTTTATAACTTGAAAACAAAAAAGCGAGCTACTCGCACATCTCTCCATTCTTGAGAACTCAATAGCCGCAAACGCACGCGCAGAATACCCGAAGAACTCTCTCATCCCAGTCCATCGCTTTCCCAATGAAATTCTGCTGTCGTGCTTCCATCAAGCTGTACAAATTTGGCTGTGCTAGAATGATAGAAGACCGCATCAGAGCGGGTGGGCTTGCCGACGACCTTGAAGATAGGTCGCGCAATCCGGCATAGTTGTTTCGTATGTCCCGCACCACGGACAGATTTCTACAAGCAAAGGCGTACCTTTCAGAATTCCCGGAGTTTGATGGTCGCCAGCTCGACTAGCTTTGGGACTCAGAGTCCACCCCTTGTTACTTATGAAGCTGTACTCTCAGGTGGTGGATCATCGCGTTATGAGGGTGTATGTCGAGAGCCGAGTCCTGTAAACATCCGGTTGTTTTTGGTCTTGCGAAGGTATGTATGGACTATCACGAATCATGTACCTTTTGAGTCATATTTCGCCTCCGTCGATAGCACGATACAAAATCCAAACCTTTCAGTGATCTACCAAATTGTGCAATCTGTTATGCTTCTATTTCGTATTTCGGCAGGCGGTGCCTTGCAAGACCGAGCATTCGAACAGGCCTGAATCCAGAGGCTGATGGTGTCAATCTCCCGCATTAACGGAGCATATATGCTTAGTAGGTCCCGGGTCCCCAGTCACTTGTATAACACATACGGTATACATACAGGTATATGTGAAGATTTCTTTGAATCTGACAGTGCCCTACTGATCGCAATTTATCCGTGGTTGCACTTGAATTATAGGCGTTACGCGCGCGGACGGATGAAACGATGAAGACACACCCACAGTCGCAAGCATCGAGTCTGATCAGATTACTCCCAGTTCATTTTCACTGATACAAATACGGTGAAAGGGAGATCTAAAGGCATCTCTAGAAAATACAAAAGCTTTCGAGCAACAACATATCACAGACGTTGCACAAGGAATCAGAACATACTGTACGGTCATCAACCATATAAAGTTTCATCGTCAGGGAATATGGACTCTTTGTCTGAATCCATCCTCAAAATTCTTGCTACAAGCTGCTCAGCATCCGCCTTCTCCACACCACACCGCTTAATTAAAGTACGCTTCATATCTTTCTTGGAGTCGAATTTTCGATTGTTGACAAGTTTACGAAGGCTCCGTAAGATTCTGGCAACCCAAGTCGTCTTCTCCATCGAGAACGCGGATCCGGATCCGGATCCATATGTCATAAGTAATTGGTGCACCGCTTTTACCGACTCGTTGTATTTGTCGAGGTGCACGTCCTGTATACCTCGTACACCAGTGATACAAACATGTGCGTCAGTGTTGATGCCGAAATCTTTAAAATGATTGGAGTTCCTATCCCACCAATCTTCCATCCGCTCCTGATACTCCAGATGTGTGAATACCAGAGCAACAGGCACCTTTTTGTGGCAGAGAAACTCATAGAATAATCTATAGTTCTGCTGCATCGTTTCGGTAATTCCCCCTCCGCCGATTACGAATAATAGGAGGTGAATGCCCCCCGCATTGGTCAACGAGGTGACAAGGTGGTAAGCCTTTTCGATGGCGTCAAGATAGCCTTTGGTGCGTATCTGGGGCTCGTTGAGACCAACAGTGTCGAAGATGCGGAAAATGTGTTGGTCGATAATAATAGAGTAGTCTTGTGCATCCAGCGTGCAGTCTGCTGCACCAGGCGACGTCTTGGCGATCTCAGCTTGAGCAATGAGATGATGAGAGAGCTTTCCCAGCTCCCGTCTCACCGAACACTACAATGTTTCGTGTGTGCTTCAAGTCTGGTAGAATTATAGGAGCCATGGAACGAGCTACATCGGCAATGAGCAAATTAGCGATCACGTTTCGGATAAACCACGATGGCTGACCTTGGGCAGTGCAAGGATTTTCGCGATTCTGAGGGGAAACTGCGCGTTTTAAAAGATGCGATATAAATAGGAAAACAGGGAAAGGACGAGCTTTTGATCCTTGGGTACGTATGATGCAATGGCAAGGGGATGGTCCACCTCATGCCCACACACATGATAAGCGTGGCCTTTCAAACTGGAAATATTATTAGCATCGTGCAATGGGCCGACATAACTATGATCAAACTAGGACAAAAGAGACCAGAGTGCTTAATGAAAACAATGAGCACCGTTGAGACTTTGACCGCAAGAAGTCCAGCCGCAGGTGGATAAGATATTCGCATCTGTCGGAAGGATCAAAATGATATTATTTTCTGTAGGATGATGTTTAGTTATTTTTCAATGGGAATCATTAGAGGTAGGAATATCACCAGAGGGCCAACATAGGTGTGGTATTGCATTCGTCAGTCACGACTCCGCACTCCATCGGTATGGGAAGCCAGAAGGCACGATCGATTCCCGATATATAACCTATCAATGATCTGGAAAATAGTAGCTAGCTGGACAGCGGGTGTTGAGAACGATGCAGCGGTATAGATAACCTTCAGCGCTTCCTGTTCATTTGCCACCGGTTCTCATGCCACTGATAGGAAACTTCTGAGATCCTAACCCGTATCGATGCTGAGTTGGCCACGAACATAATAAAGTTTATCGTGTATCTTGAAGGATCAGTAAACTTAAACTGATTTAGACAGCGTTTGAATGAAACGTAGAGTGATAAATGCTTCCTTTGATGCGAATGGCGAAGTAAATTATCCACGATTTCGGGTGGATGCAGTCTGGCGAAGAACAACTATGACTGATGGATATAATGGATATGAGGAACGGCTGACTCCAGCCGGGTCGGATGATAACAATCACCTCCTCCACCAGACTCATCCTAATAGACAGTCGTAATGGGAAACCGAACCATGGGCGATATCCACAACTAAGGTCACGATGCAGTACCCCGGAACGATCTGCGCAAGGCCTCCATTACCTCCAGGGACATTTCTTCGAACCAGCTCATGTTGAGTGAGTGAGCGATGCGATGCGTGAGGTGAGGTGTACGACGTATCGGCGTGATCTCGCTGACTTTCTATGTCATGCTGCCAATAGGGGGAATTGAAAACCTTGTAGTTACTGAGAATAAGCGTGAATTTGCAACCATCAGATATTTGTATACTTACTTGCAACCGAGCCCATAATCATACCCGTACCCCTACTCTACGCGCTAATCTCACGTCGCAAAGCAGTGTCCGCAGGTCTTCAGGCTCAAGTTGAAGTATTGCTTTTTTCATGGCATATTTACATTGTGGATGACATGCCGGTGTGTGTCGAAGGGATGGCCTGACGATGTAGGGGAGTGAGCAAATTGTCAAATGCAGAACGGGGGGGGATTTAAGGCGAGCATACAGGTCAATGCATCATCGCACACAGGTTAAACACCGATCCAGAGCGAACGATACACAACCACGCCAAAACCTGCAGTGAAGGGATACTGTGGTGCTTCGCGAGCGTAACCATTGACAGACCTTATTAATAAATTCTGAAGAATTTAAGTTTGGAAAATCAGAAAATGACGACATAAGGTGATGCTGATCCTTGTTTGAAGAGTTATGGAATAACGAGTTGATGTTGATGCAAGTGCCTGGTAGGAGAAGTTCTGAAGTGTTGCTGATTTGGTAAGCAAGAGCTTTGGATTCTAACAAGACCAAACACACTCTCGGATTCGCACCTCGTGGCACAAGCTCCACAACAACACATGTTCTAAGTACTCCACTGCAGACCTTTGGACATATTAAACATTCCTGAAGCTTTCAGTTAAATTAGTCATCTACTATTTGAGAAGCGACGCGTGCTGTCAGCACATCTTCAGCGCTCGAAAAAAATAATGAAGGGGCTACCGTTGCTCGATTGAATGTTGCGAGGGACAGCTGATGACCCTGGGAGGACTGCATGGCGGGCAGTATGAACAGTGTCAGAGGGGGCGCTATGCCGAGGAGAGGGACGAATGACTCAGACGGGAATGACCTATGTGCGGTGAGGGCTTATTCAAGCGCCCGAGGAAGCGCCTATGGACATGCCGTTAACAGCGCTCATTTTCACGCACCGGTATCCTTTGTGTCTCTACCTCGATGCTGTTCACGCTGGCGCAAAAAAACTGCACCACTCGAGTCGCTCCATGTCAACGTCTGCATCCCCAAAGCCCGAGGATCCAGTACGCGTCTTCCAACAAAGGTTCTCGAGGGGCACGGGATACGGTACGGTCAATCGCATATTTCCAAGACGGGAAGCGTATGATCAGCGGAGCGTAAGACAGAACAGTTCGAATATGGGACATAGAAAGCCAGAAGCAAGTGGGTGAGAGTCTGATGCACGATTTTCCGGTGCTGGGTATGGCTTTATCTCCCGATGAGCGGAGGCTGGTGAGCGGAGGCAAGGGAGTGGTGTTGTGGAATTTGGAGAGCAGAACAGTGATATGGGAAAAAAGGGGGAGTGAGGTGGAAGGGTATGATGTTGCATATTCACCAGACGGGCGGCTGATTGCGGCGAGGCATAACGTCGCAATGATAGTCCTGTTGAACGTGGGGACGGGAGAGCAAATTCGACAGTTTGGAGAGCCACTGCAGTTTGGCGCGAATGTAAGGTACCTGGCATTTTCACCGGATGGGACTCGACTCGCAGCGGGATCACCGAGTGGGACAGTGCAAGTGTTTGATGTGTCGACGGGCCAGCCAATCGTTGCTCCTTTCCAAGCACGCACAGATGGAGTACCGTCATTGATTTACACCCCCGGCGGCCAACAATTCATCACTGCATCATACGACAAATCTATTCGAGTGTGGGATTCTGCGACTGGACGAGAAACCGGCGATCCAATGCTGGGGCACAAGGATTGGGTTCGGCGGATCGCCCATAGCTGGGATGGTCAACGACTAGCAAGCTCGTCAGATGATATGACGATACTAGCATAACCTCATGGTAGTGACTTCCGTCAACTGACCAGTTTCCGTGGAGTTTATTTGATCTTGTTTACCTGGAGCCTCCAAATTCAACAAGCACAAACAACGTATGATTGAACACAGCCTCGATCAGGCCGCTAATATGACTCGGATTGACAACAGTTTGACAGTGCCTGACTTGTTTTATTCACCGACCCACTGTATTCTCCGCGTATCCACGCTTTTCGCTCAGCACAACAAAATGTCACTTGTAACTGACACGCCACTACGATCTTGAAATCGTTTCTCGACGTTGAGACCGTGACCAACCACGATTTCCTGATGTTTCAAATTGCTTCGAGTGTATTGATTCTGGCGACCTTCGCATTGGGTAAGTTCTAAAATATGGTCCCAAAGTTTTCATCCCTCTGATTCAATGGGATGCAAAGCTGTGCCGAGGATATCTCTGATTCCTTCAGATGCCCTCGCTCGTCGCGCAGCAAGCGGTTCTGACGATGGCTTTTATCCACCCGATTGCAAGGCTCATTGTGAAGCTTCAAGCGTTGATGTATGTATCGAGCGAACTTTTTTCGTGTCCGGAAGCTTATGTATTTTGTAGTCCTGCGCGAATGTCCCAGATTCCCAATGGCATGCCTGCCACTGCGCCACATCAGTTGGTCAGAATTTAGGGTTGTGTGAAAGTTGCTTAGTTGCGCACAACTGGTTTAATACAACCTCAGCTCAGACGCTCGTCGACGGTGAGGCAATTTTGTCTTTCGTATAGTAGTCTAACCACTGACATTTCACAGCATATAATAAAGTCTGCGGAACACACGTCAAAGTGTGTGCTATCACTGTACTTCTATGAACTCAACACTCACAATTTTTTTTATAAATTACTAGGTTGACCCCTCCATTTACTTGAACAGCACAAGCAGCAGCGGAGCCAGTGGATCAAGCACCACATTTACGGCTGAACCTTCCACGACCAGCTCTATTGAAGGTGCTACCCACGAAGGTGGTGGTCCAGGCGGCCCCACTAAATCTGGTGCTTCTCCTACAGGTTCACCTACCGGAGGTCAAAGTCCACTTAGTAAAGGGGGAGCCGCCGGGTTGAACGCCGCAGTGGGGATAGTTATTGTACTTGCGTCGACTGTGCTCACCACACTGTTCATTCTTTGATCAAGCGGATCTTTTGGCGCTTAGAACTCCATGTTATTCTACGATACGTGGCTCTGTTAGAACGGTGATATTGATGATTTCCTAGGCAGAGTCGAGAGTACTTGAGGATCGAAACGACTCCATCCTGACCCACCAGTTCACTCTTGGTCTTTCCCAGAATATCTTCGCCGATTTTGGCCATCGACTTGGAAGATAACCCCAGGCTACCGTGGTGATCGATGTTCTTCACGGTTTCCGTGCTCAGAAGGTTGACAAATGGCTCTAAATCATAGCATGACATACGCGTATACGATTTTGGGTGTTGTCAGTTGCGTACATGAGAGTTTTATCACCTTCGCTGATGGCACGAGGTCATGAGTCTTGTTCAGGAGTGACGCACTCACGATGTGGTGCAAGAACGCCGCTGGTCAATTACACTGATGATATACAACGGAACATAAGTAATTGTAACATGAGGTGCCGGTGAGTCAGTACAGTGCCATATGTTCGAATTTCAAATCGAGAAACAGTGTTTTGATCATGATTGGCTTGGATGCAGTAACAACCTGAAGGGTTCGGCAAGTGCTCATGAAAGGTGGTGCATCCAACGCAATTGCCATGAAGAAGTGTGGATAACGAAGAAGTGTGCTTTCTAACAAGTTATTTGATACTTTCGGATATGATAATTACGGTATCTCCTCAAACTTGCCAGTACTCTGTCAGCGGTATCCAGAGCTGTCAATATTCTTTGTTCAGTATACTTATGTGCCAGCCAGCAGAAGAAGAATCAACGAGTGTACGCACGGAAGCCGTGGTTGCCCGGTACGGATGAAAGTTGGGAGAAAGATGAGACCGCCGCCAACCGTGGGATGTCTGCGCCGCGGAACATTGTGGTCAAGATATATCTTATAAGTACCACCACTATAAGTACATACCTTCTTCCGTCCCTAACTACCACAGAATAACACAATGTCCCTCCTTGCGCGAAGACTCCCACTCTTGACTCATCCTACACGATATTTCTCAACCTCGACTGCGGCAAACTATGCGCATGTTCTGGTATCGCGGCCACAACCAGCTGTTGCGCTGGTCCAGCTGAACCGACCGAAAGCACTCAATGCACTGAGTGCAGCACATTTCAAGGATATCACTGATGCGCTTGTCGAGGCTGATGCGGACGATTCAGTTGGCGCTATGGTTCTCACTGGATCCGACAAGGCGTTTGCTGGTACGTAGAGGTGTCGAGTGTATCCTGATTACCGGCTGTTAATTCGTGCGACACGCGATGTAGCTGGCGCGGATATCTTGGAAATGAAGGATAAGACGTGTGCGTTGGGGTTTTGTTTCACAGCTGTAGTGTTATTCATCATAGGAAACAGTTGCGGATGCATTCACGAACAACTTTCTCGCCAACTGGGAAATCATCACAAAGCTCCGCAAGCCACTCATTGCCGCTGTCAGTGGGTACGCTGTACGTATATAATTGATCTGCAATTTCATATCTTCCCACTAATTTCCTTTTCTCCTCACACCAGCTCGGTGGCGGCTGTGAGCTTGCTCTGATGTGCGACATAATCCTCGCGTCCCCAACGGCCCGCTTTTCCCAGCCTGAAATCTCTATCGGCGTCATCCCAGGCGGAGGTGGTTCCCAGCGACTCACCCGCATCGTCGGTAAATCCCGCGCCATGGAACTCTGTCTCACTGGACGCATGTTCGATGCATATGAAGCGGAGCGGTGGGGTGTAGTCAGCCGTGTAGTGGATGGTGCGGACGGAGCAAAGAAGGAGGGAGGAACAGAGAGCATTAGTCCAGTAGTGAAAGAGGCGGTGGATATGGCTGCAACGATTGCCAGTAAGGGGCGTGTAGCTGCTATTGCGTGCAAAGAGGTGATCAACGCCTGTGAGTTTCCCTGAATGTCGCGATGTGTATGTGTCTAATTTGACAACTGATGTTACGCGCATGTAGCATTCGAGATGCCGCTCACCGAGGGCTTGCGATACGAACGGAGGCTGTTCCAGAGTCTGTTCGCTACACATGATCAGAAGGAGGGTGCGTATTATTAAATACTCGCCGTGGTATAACGCATAGTATACTTATCACCGACACCACAGGAATGGCCGCTTTCGCAGAGAAGAGAAAGCCAAATTTCACCAATTCGTGAACGGATTCTGGTATGAAGGGTAGAGTATACTGGATACGACGGGAAACATTGTGTAACAATCTATCAGCATGCAACATGCAATCTACACTCCGCTGGAGCTTGTAAGTAAAGTAAAACGCGCGAGGTCAGTTCCCACAGAGCACCGACTGTGGATTAATTAATGCATTGGATTGGAGTTGGTGAATAGAATGCATGGATGACAATGCAGAAACAGTCCAGATGCTATCTATACAGTAACTTCTACCCAAGCCACCTCAACATCCTCACCCCACCTCCACTCCCCCCTCCCCCAACATCAGACTCGGCATCGGCATCCACCTTCTTGATCCTCCTCGCAATAATCTCCGCATCCTCCCTCGACATAATACCCTCCCGCGTCAAAAACCCCACTATACCCTTCACCGAGCGTTTTGGCGGCCGGATCCTGAGCGACTCGAGAAAATCAAGCAGGCGCCGCGCGAGTGTGGCTGTCCACGCGGCGCTTGTTTCCACTGTGTATGGTGCGTCGTGTGTGCCATGTGTAAGCAGCAGGTCGTATACCTCTGAGCGGGAGGATTCATATTTGTCTTGTTGCTCTTGGGAAGCTGAGGCAGGTTCGGACGCAGATGGACGGAGCGTGGTGACACACGCATGCGCGACAGTATGAATCCCATAGTTCTCAACCACCCCCTTATTCTCTGGCCACCACGCCTCCATCGGAACCTTGGTCTCCAAATGCGTCACCACCATCGCAACCCTCACTTTCCGATCACACAAAAAGTCCCAAAAGAGGGCAAAGTTCTGTCTCGCACTTGCTGTGATTCTTCCTCCTCTCATGCAAAACAGAAGAAGGTGTATTCCGCCTGCAGCGCGGAGGGATGTGACTAGTCGGTACGCCTTGTCAATCGAATCGAGGTAGGCTTTACCATTCCCTAGGTTCGCGGGTTCATTCAGCCCGACGGTGTCGAATATGCGGAAGGGGATCCCAGAGAGGAGGATGGTGTAGTCACGCACGTCGAGTGTGCATGCGGCGGTGTGGGAGGAGGTGGGGGCGATGTCGGTGGAGGAGTTGAGGATAAGGTTGACGAGAGAAGATTTTCCAACGCCAGCTTCACCGAATACGACGATGTTGCGCGAGCAGAGAGGCTCGTTGAAGAATGTTGCTTGACGGACCTAGAGTGAGGTTATTGAGTCAGGATTTCACGACGGGAATTGGGAACCAATGGACAGACATGTTTGGTAACGGGTTCGTGCGGTGGTGGTTGTAAAGTTGCATTTTCACCATTGTTGGGGGCTGATAGCATCATTAGCATAAATCCGCAAGGACAACAGGGCCACAAACCATCCACCCTCCCCACATTCTCCGTAGCTGGATCGTTCAATAACACCGCTCGAAGGTCATCGATGGGCCCACCATCCCAATCACACACCGGCACGGGTCCATTCCCATTCCCCACCAACACACGCACGATCTCACTCATCCATGGACGCATAGGCGGATCCATCTCCCAACATCGCTTGATCAAAGCCCACATCTCGTCGTTACCGTCGAGTTGGGTGTTCGCAGGGCGCGGGACAGGACGGCCTTCCGTCACTGCTAGGATCGTCTGAAAGGCCGACAACTCGGCAAAACGCGGGCGGCCAACGTAGATCTGATGAGAGACGGACGGTAATAAGTAAGTGAACAATAAATTATAAGTTCTACGATCAAGCGGAAGGCGCAATCCAGTGGGCTAACCCACCTCATAACATACACATCCAAATGAGTAGACATCATTCGCTAATATTGCTGTCTTTCCCGTACTCCCCGATCCGACTTCCTGTTCCCTCAACACCTCCGGAGCCATCCATCGGAGTGCAGCATTCCTGTTTGAACCCTTGGATTGTGAGGTGGTTGGACCGGGATCAGACGTGGATCCTGGACCAGGCGGCCCATGCCCACGGTCACGGTCACTTCCACTCTTAGTTGCGCTCGAAAAAGTCTGCAAAAAGGTGCTGGACCCGAAACCTGCAATACAAGCTCGAAAGGAGGGCGAAACAAGGATGTTGGACTTAGATTGTTAAAGCGAGGTACATGAAGGTGTAAGTCAGCGCCGCCATGTATGACAAGATACCAGGTGGTACCCACTCCTTTCAGATTTCCGTGGATGATTGGTGGGTCGAAGGTGTGTAGATACTCCAGTCCCCGGGCAACATCGAGCACCTACACGGAACAATGAGTAACTAGGTAGCCACCACATTGGGCGTGAAGTTGGTCTGGTGCAGAATTATCTACGCACCAAGGGTTGCCGTTCTTCCTGTGGATTTTGTTTCAAATACTCCAGGATAGTGCCATTGTCCATCCAAGGCGAGACGAGGCATGGAAGGGGGTTCTTGTCCGGCCAGTGGTAGACACCATAAAGCGGGACCACGCAAGGATGCATGAGCTGTCTCCACAGTAATGCTTGTTTTGCATATGCCTATCCATAAAACGTTTACATACAAACATTGGCAGTGTGTTCTAAAACAGACGACGCACCTTGTTAGTGTTGTCGACGCCGACGTTCCGTGCTACTTTGATAGCGACAGCGGACGTTGATGATGGTGCTTCTTCCCCCGATACATGCTCTATCTTAGCTTTCCAGATGTCTGCAAAGTAGCCGCCGGATACCTGGGTTTCAAAATGCACACCCGCGATATTCAGGCATTGCGGATGGACTCCGTGTATTTCTGACAAGTCCGTAGCTGCGCTCAAGATCAATGAGCGGCTACGCTTAAGATCAGGGGTGTTGAGATCTAAAATCTTGGGTATGTGAAGGAGCGTGAGTGCTACATGCGACATTGTCTCGGCAGTGTATGGACATACCGCTTGGAGGAGATTCACGAGTGTCTGGGCTTTTGACTTTCGTTGATTCAGGAAAGCCATCCTGTTTTCCGAATCGCTGAGCATCGCGGTAACTCTTGCTGTCAGACAAAGTTTGTCGAGCCGCAAAAGTTTCTCAAGGCATGGTGCGATAGTGAGATCATGTGTATGTTTCTGTCATTTATTACATTTAGTTTTATGCTCTCAGAATTCATTGACGTGGGGACGGTGATGAAGAAGACTTCGCGACTTTGCACCCACATTTTTACATCGAGTGAGGTAGCTAAAGATAGTGTCGCTGATCGAATGATGATTTGCCAAGTGCGAGATCTCGTCGAGGCTTATCCATTTCGCACATTTCGACTGCAATGATTCGACTGCCCTGTCATAAGTTCAAAAGTGTATAAGTCCCATGATTCATGGCAGACATCTAGGCGTCCATCAAGTACGCACCTTAAGTTATGGGTACATAGCTTCATATGCGCCAGAGCGTAGACGTAGAACCGCTGGATTAACATCAGGTGTGGATAAGCACAATCGCACATGTTTGAACTTGGGAGACTACTTTGATCACTCACAGGATACAACACTGCGTCAAACCCCGCGTATTCTTCGCTGGACAATATCGCGAGTTCTTCCAATATCCTACGGATCCCAATGATGTTTCTGTCGAGCCATTCCACGGGCGCATCGTTGATTAAGGAAACCGGAATCGATGCAGCTTCAGATTGACCACTATCATCACTAATATACCCCAGGGCCTCGCCCAATCTTGCGATCTTGGGATCAGAACCCATCACGTCAATAAAGAAGTTTCACTATCGATTTGGAACTTCAGTGGCGTGTATTATGTGCGAAGTCGAATCGTAGGCAAGGAGTTTGGTGTTGATGGTATAGTAGATTGCTTGTGAATCGTGTGGTAAATTATGGAGCGTATTCGGGTTGTTATCATTGACATTGTTGTACTCTTGGAGCGGTCTTTCGAGAACGACAGATGAATGCCGCTGCCTTTTTAGTTAGAAGAGACGCCCGACTGTTCGGCCCGTTCCAGTCTGAAAGTGAGTTAGGTGTTACCTGGCGTTACTGTAAGTACAGGCTTGATGATGTTTATCAAGTCACGGTCCAATGGCTGATAGCGCGAATAAGGTGACAAGACCGAGTCCAGCCTTTTCACTGTGTTAAAATGCGGTTCAAAGACTCTCATGTCGTCTTGGGTAGGGTTACCACACAAATCAAGGAACACGGCCTTCCTACCCTCTGTTCACGTAAATCGCGATATTATGAACAACATACATACAGCCGAGTTGCCAGTCGATGTTTATGATAAGTGAGCGCTGGAATTTTGCCGATTTTCGTGAGTATGGTGGTGAAATAGATGTATCTAGACATATGAGTGTGGATCATGGGGTAGCACAGTTTGAGCAAGTGCTTTAGGACTGTATGTTAGAACATGTAATGTGGGAAAGAGTAGGAGGAAATCACTGCAGATGGGAAGCCTGGCTTCGGGTGGATGTGAGTTTGCAAGATCATGGGATGTACTGAAAGGGATGGATCCATTGAGGCTAGCATTCAATCCAACTTTTGTATGCATGTGTTAAGCCGGGATCTACATAAGAGCGAGTACACTGCTTTATGGGAACAAGCTCATCAACACCGGTAGAATGAGTCCCGGACTTGAGCGTGATGGTCATTCTGTGAGGGCCCGGGGTATCTTCAAATACGATGCATATTTAAATGAACGAGTGGACGGAAGGGAAAGAAGGGATCTAAGATTGTGACAACATTAACAGGGCACATGCATAGAAAGGATGATCGGATGTTACCTCGCGATTAAATCAAAGAACATGCGGGTATGGATACTTGAGAGATACATGGCTGCTGGTGCGGTATCAATATTGCGTATCTTCCATTCGACCTTGAGGAAGACGAGAAACCGATCGAGGGAAGATAAGAAAGATTAAGCAATTCACTAGTATGATACAGAACCTGAACTTCCAAAATACATTACGCTACAGATCAGACCTACCCATACTATGATCCAGCCTCCAGTTCATCGAGTGGAATGCGCACGAGGAGTTCACCGTCCTGATCCCGATTATGTTCTGGGGTGACCGGTGAATCTGAGCCATTGGCGTCCTGATTTCTGTTGGCCACTAGACATCCATATAACGTCAGGATCACGCATGACGCAGATAGAATGATGTGACGTACTGAAGAGTTCAAGGATGCGGAACATATTCGGCCATTGCTCTAGCACCTGTCCGTGTACTATGTTGCCACAAGTCGATGTCAATTTCGTACACATTTTGTTTTCGGAATCGTAACACGTACTCTGGCCCGCATCCGCCATAACTTCACAGTCCTCCGCAAGACCCTCCATTCTCTTCAGAAACATGGCCGTCGCGCGCTCGAGCGCAGTGACTGCCTCGTATTCTTTCTTCTTTTCTTGCAAGCGCGTGAGGGAGGCGGCATTTGTAGTAGAATGAGATGAGGGAATGTGTGAGGACCGCGAGGATGGTAGAATTGATTGCCGGGGTAACATTGTTATTATTTTATTGTTGGGGAAAGTATCGAGAGATGGATGGGTGCGAACACGTGATCAAACGCCCTTTTCAGCCACCGTCGCTTCTGCTCGTTTCGCATCTCCCACTCAAACTTCAGAGGACGGTACGTAGTTGAATTCCTGACAGCTCACAATGTTTTTTATTCGTCAAAGGTGCAAAATGCCATACATCTATGGTTTATCTCGTAGATAGATATTAAGTCAGTAGAGATATCGATCGCAGGTACACGCTGGATACTCGAAAAATTCATTCTCACAAACCTTTGCCTTCGCCGAATTCTCTGAGAAATGGCTAACTCGGGCGATACTCTATGGTTTCGATGAGGCCCAATCACAGGACATCGATATATCCTTGACACCCAGTCCTATGGTCCCCCATGTATTGATCACTCTTTGCCAGACAGACAGGCAGCTTCATTCACTTTTCAGTTGGGGTTTACATCCTGTAACCATCTCCTTACGAATCAGTATTCCGTTCGCTTCAAACCTATCGCCGCATCATTAATGTCATTACCTAGGCCTTCCTAAAGAATTTCTCAGGCGAGTTTCGGACAGAATCTTCTTGCCAATGGCATCAAATCTCAAAGTTTAAGTCCTGTCTCCTTTTTACTGCAGCTGGTGTTCTACATCGCGCCTTCATATTCCCCAAAGACACCATGAAATAAGCAGAGTCCCGTGTAAACTTTTGATCTGATCAGATTCCAGAACAACGGGTGGATAGAAAGCCTCACCCACGTGACGCAAACTGACGTGGTGATGTCATAGGCTCACTGCGTCATCATTGTGCAGGCGTTTATAAACGTGGCCAACATCCTTCTACACCTACGCCAACACCAATTTCGTTATATCTCCCAACCAATCATCCAGTAAATCCTGGTCATTTCATAAAGCCATCATATAAACAAAGAACGCACTCACACTCGGAATTTTTCAAGTTAGCATCATATTATAATGTCGATGCTTCGTTCACAAACCACTCGCCTCGGCACGTCTGCCTTGAGACTCGGAGCCCGCACGAGTACTCGCTCATTCGTGATTGTCACACCCCCACCACCATCGGGACAGCCCGCCCCGAACCCCAACGCAAAGCCATCTATGGATTCTCGTTTACCTCCCAAAAACCCCTCCGACGTGCACTACAGCCAAAATTCCAATCCTAAGCCAAGTGATAATACAGCATTATGGGTCGCTACCGCTGTTGCAGCTGCGGGTGGATTGTACTATTTCTACCGCGAGGGAGCCGATACAGAGGAGAAGGCGCGACGTGCAGACGAGGACGCCAAAGCTCATGCTAAACATGTAGGCGAGGAGGCGAGGAGAGCAGGTGATGCAACCAAAGCGAGGGCAGAAGGAGTTTTGAGGGAAGGCAAGGAGAGATACGATGATGCTAAGGTAGGTTGTGCTTTGCGTTTTTCAGTGCGAGCACTTGTTGTCATCATTATGTTTGATGCACTTAATTTCGGTAACATCGCTGAATCCGTTTCTTCAGGCTTCTACACGACAGACCGCAGAGGATGCTAAAGCTGGTATTAGTCAACGTACACGTGATGCGAGGGAAACACTCGATTCTTACGGACGTTCCGCTGAGCAGTCCCTTGCTGATGCACGGAACGCAGCTGAGAGGAAAGCGCAGGAGGCGAAGCAACGCGCCGAGGAATCACTTGCTGGCGCGAGGAATAAGGTCGAGGGAGCTTCTGAGGAAGTCAAAGATACGTGGTGGAGTTGGTTAGGATGGGGGAAAGCAAAGGGCCGCGAGATGGAGGGTGACGCGAAGGGGATTGGGCGTGATATAGAAGGGAAAGCGAGGGAGTATGAGGGGAGTGCCAAAGGTGTTGGAAGGGACATCGAGCGGGAAGGAAAGGAGCTCAAGAGAGCAGGGTCCGAAAGGGTTGCTGAGACTGCTGAGGATGTGAGGAAACGCGCAGAGCGACGTGCAAAGGATTGAGTTAAATGATGTTAGACGTGTAAGGAAAGTGTACCAACGTCAGTTCTCAAATGAACTATATCACCGGTTCTGTCTACTGTATATACAATCTTGTATTCTAATATTCCTCGCCCGGATACCGCAGCGTTTTCGTAGTTCTGGGTCTCGGGGTCGACACTGGATTGAAAGGGCGTGTCATGTTGACCAAAATCTCGAGACAGGGATTTCATTAATAGCCCCCCTGGAGGATCATCGTGTTTAAGTGGCTGTCTAAGCACCCTGCCCACGGTAAAATACATAGGAGCGATGTTAGGTCGATACCATCGTTGCTGCTCCTAAGTATTCCCATCAAGGTCTGGTTATCACTGTCAATAATCAGATACGAGCTCGATGGACTCCAGCCTGAGAGTGTTTTGGAAAAAGTACCTCACTTCCTAATGAGTGCAACTAAAAAAAAAGCGGGAAAATTAAAATTTGATCAGGCAGATCATCGATCATTGTAAGTAATCATTGAGAGTGTATTTATGAGAGTACCTCGGAAATAAGAATGCAGGAAGAGACTTCATATGCATGCATGATGTACTGCCAACGGAAATCAAAGAAAGTCGGCTCAGGCTGTATTTTGGTTTGCATATCCGAGTTAAAACGTTAGGCGAGTTCGTTTTCTTTTGGGCGTGGATCCTTGAGCTCGCCTTCACGAACAGCTATGTAAGTACCAGATAGCAAGTTTACCCTACTCCTTACTATACACATTGAGCGGGAAAAATTGACGAGTGTGTCGTACTTATTCGGGTTTTGAGCAGCTCGTCCCTCGAAGGTTTCGGCTGACTAAGCAGGACCAAACGACTTCAAGTGCAGCCGGAAGCCCAACCCGTCCCCAGCACTTTCAAGTTCGGCAAGCTTCTGGGCAGAAGTTTGGTCAATCAGAAGGTGGACCGTCTCCTGGCATATGGAAAGCGAACGGTATGGACAATACTTCAAAGCCATATTACCAGATTGCAACTTGGTAAACGAATCATGGTATCATGCGGTGAACTTTGCAAACACGTGTTCCATGGATCCAAACTTCCAACTTCCAACCAACCTTGACGACACAGCTCGGATCTATTATCGTTGTCAACAATCAAGGCAGTCGTATCAATTATTCAGGTTTATCGGGGCAGATAATCCACTCAATTCTCCGAGCATGCCATTTTCAGGCTCTCTTTCACATCCATCGTTCCGCCATGGTATTCCTCGTTCACTGATTGGTGCTGTTCGCGTCCATTTCCTCGACGATCGCAGCTGTGGGGACATTCCCTAAGCCTTCGCGCGACTTGTCTGCAAAACTCGGCCCAGTCGATGTTCCCGTCAAAAGGCAACATACAGTCACCGACGTTAACAATGTCCCTGGAATTGTAGCTGCTGTTCGTGCCAAATACAATTACATCTACAAGGAGAAGTCGCATACAGAAAAAAGAGACAGTCTCAGCGGTTGGTTCGACGAGGCTATCTTCCCGAATATTGGCACGCTTTTGGGATACACCGCACAAATGAGCATTGGGACTCCGTAAGTCTCAGTGGGTTTGATATAGCAAATACCGAGCTGATCATTTGCACATTTGCGCTATTAGAATTGAATGTCATCCTTGATACCTCGCTTGCATACATTTGGCTCTTGACCTCAGATTGCTCAAATTGTCCTTCGTCCACTCCGCAGTTTAACATACCCAAGTCATCCTCTTATGTGCTCGACACGGGGCCTTCAAGTGAATACTTCCAGCAATTCGGCAACGGCGCCCACATGCAAGGAAACACGTCTTTCGAGACCGTATCTTTGCAAGGATTCACAGCTGAAAAGCAAGCTTTCCGTGCGCCAACTGTTGTCTCTTCTGGTGTTTAGATCTCGGGATGGCATCACGGATGTATCGCGGTCTCCGGTTTTTCTGGCACATATCCCAACAATGGCACATATCCCTACAACGAAAGTATTTCCGGTGTTTTTGGTCTTGGACCATCGCTCCTTACATTGGATTCAGCAAAATCGTTCGTCGACAATGCTGCAAGCCAATGGTCTCAACCTCTAATGGGCATCTATTTTGGCCCCAACCCTGGACAACCCAACGAAGATACCGCAGCTCCCGGTGGCGGCCTGACGATTGGGGGCACGAACTCTCAATACTATAAGGGTGATATCGAATATAAAGATGCATACGGGAACGGAGACCAGGAATCCTGGTTATTACCCCTTACTGGTGAGATTTCATGATTCATTTTTTTGGAGTTCGATTCGATTTTGAATCGACATCTGTCAGCTATCACTGTCCAGGGAAAGTCGATCAGTATCCCTTCGTTCAGTGTTCTCTCAACCGTTATCGGGAAACTTTACGGGAATGTACTCTTTCCGTAAGTTCGTCATTGCTGATATACCACGAATGTGTCGACACGTAAACAGCCTGTGAGGCCAATGTCGACGTATCTTTTGCCTTCGGTGGTTCTTCATGGGCAATCAGCCCTCGAGATATAGCTGTCAGTGATATTGCAGCACCAGGAATAACAAGTTCGCAGACATGCCTCGGTGCGATTTATAGCCTCGGCAACGGCACTACAAACTACCTCCTTGGCGATACGTTCTTGAGAAATGTCTATACTGTCCTCCGCGTCAATAGCCCTTACTCTTTCTCCGTTGGCTTCGCCCAGCTCGCGAGTGAATGTGATATGCTCGTGTTATAAATGGTTGTGGACCTACTATCGCATGCTGATTACACTGACATTTCACTTACAGATGGTTCTCCAGATACGGGGTCTGGTTCAGGTTCAGGGGGTGGCAAATTCCCAAGCGCTGCTGTTGGGTCGCCTATGACTTCCGCTGTCGTCTATGCCTCAGTCATTCTCCCAGCGTCGATATCCTTATTCTCATAAAGCTGTGTGCTTGCTTCTATATAGATCCCGACTTAACATATGCATGCATGATCTTTACTGTTCTCAGTTCCCAGAAGGTGGAAGCGATACAATGGTCAATCGCCTGACGGTATGGGAAATGGGTTTCTGCAATGTTTTTAGGGCTGAAAACCCCCATCAACAGCATCGAGGTTTGGCTGATGTGTATAGATATGCTCACTCTTTGCATCTAGTCATGTTCCGGAAATTTTAGCTGCCGATCGTGTCAAGTACAATCACATCCACAAGAGAAGTCGCATAAAAGATATAAGCTCAGTCTCAGCGATTGGTTCGATTTGACCATCTTCCCGAATACTGGCAAGCTTTTGGGATACACTGCACTAATCAGCATTGGTACTCCGTAAGTCTCAGTGGGTTGATATAGCAAACACCGTGTTGATCATTGCACATTCAATAGCCCTCAAGAATTTAATGTTATCCTCGATACCTCGATTCACCCGGCGTATCTGATGTATGTAGACCACACCTTGACATTTATGCATACACGGCCCGGATTTCTGGTAAGATGAAAACGAAACATCGGCGACGAGTTCGATGAGTTGCGTTTCGACCGGATGGGGCTACTTCAGGTATAATGAAGGAAATCAGGACATAATTGCAGGGGCTGAAAGCACCCTCGAAGCCCGCACTAACTGCATCAAGGCGGGTTGCAGGTATTAAGCTAAGGTCGACCTTTGTGCGTTTACAGAGCACTAAGACCTGGTAATGTCGCCAACCACCCTCGCAGGCCCAGCGGCAGCAGCTCTCGCCTCTCTATCATCCCAAGACATTGCTTTCTTGGAGGCTCTTCCAAAAGCTGAGTTACACGCCCATCTCAATGGATCGATCCCTATCAATACACTCCTTGATCTCGCAAACGCACACCCACCCGAGGATCCACACCTCCCGTCTGATATATTTACGTATCTGAAGCGTCTCCAAGCTGGCGTCGTGCTGAGCGAACCCAGTGATTTCTTCATGCTCTTCCCCGCAATATACGCTTTGACGTCTACCCCCGAAGCGCTTGCTATCGCTACACGGGCTGTACTGGAGAGTTTCCTCTGTCCGCAAGCTCTATCTGGTGCGACGCAGTGCACATACCTTGAATTACGCACTACCCCGCGATCCACACCCCATATGTCTAGATACGTCTACCTAACCACTGTACTCGCTGAAATCGACAAATTTCCCGGCGCCTCGCTGATTATCAGCATCGACCGGCGCATGAGTGACTCGGACGTACGTGAATGTGTTGATCTCGCGATTTCCCTGCATGGAGAGGGAAGGAAGGTTGCGGGCCTTGATTTGTGTGGCGACCCCACCAAAGGCGACATGAGCACCTTTGAACCGCATTTTAAAAGGGCGAAAAAGTCGGGACTTGGTCTTACCGTCCACATCGCTGAGGTAAGTCAGCAGTCACTTGTAGCCTTTTAATTCAATCGTAATTCCCCATCAGTTACCTACCAGCGCCGTTAGCGAATGCTTTACTTTGCTCGACTGGTATCCCGATAGATTGGGCCACGCGACTTTTCTCGACGACGCGACTAAAGCAACGTATTTCATGGGCTCTGGAGCGGCTTTTTTCACTTCTTGCAATGGAAATGGTGTTAAGTACCAGCCGTCTATACCTTCTAAATATACCCCTTGCGTAGAGATATGCCTGACTTCAAATCTACTGTGGGTGTATCTTGATTTACATTTAAACAAGGATTCTTACAATACCTGGGGAATGTATAGGTCTACCGTCCCATCCCTCGATGCCCATCACATTCAGTATTATCTGGAGAAGGATCATCCCATCGCAATATCCGTGCGTGCCGTTGATGTTTATCTCCACTGTTTTTCTGATTTATACACGAATTTATGTACACCATACCCCACTGGCCTACCTGTTTCCCTGATATATGATGATAAATCAGACGGATGATACCCTTCCCTTTCGTACTTCTCTCCTAGCCGAATACGCCCTTCTACTCGCTAAGCCTCCCCTTGGTATTGGACTCACGCATTCGGAAGTGGCCAAAATTGCACAAATGAGCCTCGATTCTCGTTTCACAGACGATACTGCTGTATGAGTGTAGATGCTATAGAAGTATACATATTCCACCATTCGAGAATAACATGAAGTACGAATGCCAATGTGCAACTGATTTTGGAGAAGCGTGTATAGCGAGTAGTGCCCTGAAATTCAAATCTGGCAAGCAGGTGATATGAAAAGTTCAAGTTCTGATCATTACGAAGCGTTTTATCGACTTTGAATGGGAAATGGGGTATGATGTAGTATGATACGCTGCGAATGATTAACCAATTAGCATGTGGTGATTTGCGGGGTATGGCAAGTACGAGGAGATAAGCAGTTGTTAGTGAGAAAGAGATTACGTTTGTTGACCAATGAAATGTTGTTATACAAAAGAGTGCTGACTAATCAAAGTGAAATAGCCGGTGACCCCTTACGTCCATGCGTCACTGCAAATCGGAAGCCTTCCTCTGTCTCTTACCACCATGACTGGCGAAACAGACCCTTTGATACAGGCGAATGGCCAACGAAACTATGCACACGATGACTCGGAATTCCACGAGGCTCAAAATAAAGCTAGGGCGCTCAAAATCAGGATGGTAGTTTGGGGTGTTTTGCTGGTGGTATTCATCGTTGGTGTTGTGCTAGCGCTTGTCGATCCCGGATCATTGAGGGATTTGGGGTGGTCTGGAAAACTGCCACGGGATCCCGACCTTGCTGCACAAAGAATTCTCAATGTTGCTCCTGTTATCGTACGTCATGCCTTGTGTTACCAGCGGTTGACAATAATGGTATTGGAACTTTTTGCAGGATGGCCACATCGGTAGGAAGTTTCTGCAGGTTTCAATTCTCAATTATGCTGACGTCTTTTAGACCTACCCATGGTGGCGCGTTTCGGCTGGCAAGCCAATGTTTCGGCCGTTCCTCTCGATAAGCACATGCCTCTACACGTTGATATACCTCGCCTTAGACAAGGCAAAGTTGGTGGATTCTTTTGGTGAGTTTTCATGTTCTTTCTTCAATGTTTTGCCCAGGGACGTTGTGTCTACAATTGTTCCGGTTATTAATTATAAACTTATCCAGGTCCCTATATGTCGAATGTCCAAAAAGCTCTGAAAACGCCGACGACTTTCTCACTCCCAGTTGGCGTGTTCGGTATGCTTTTCTCTCGCCGGTTAAAGTATCAATGTCTAATTCCAATCCAGAGACACTTTAGAACAAATCGATGTTTCGAGGGGGCTGATTGAGAAGTACCCTGATGTTCGTCCTGGACTATCTCTTGAAATGTCATTTAATTTTTTCTCTTTCACCAATAGACCTTCACCTTTGCAGCATCATCGGACGATGTCAAATCCACCATTAGCGACGGAAAGATTGCTGGTCTTTTTGGAATTGAAGGGTATGTAGATATTTCTGCAGCACATCATAGTGCTAATCCAACGCTACCTTGATCGTTCTTCTACAGTGGTCATCAAATTGGAAACTCCATCGGTGCTCTCCGACAATTTTACACGCTTGGGGTCCGTTACATGACACTTACGCATATCTGCCACAACGCGTTCGCAGATTCTGGTGGATATCTGGTACCATTCGAACCCCTCCACGGCGGTTTGAGCCCCCTAGGGTTCAAACTTGTTGAGGAGATGAACAGACTCGGAATGCTTGTCGATCTATCTCATACCTCCGATTTAACGGCCACCCAGGCTATCAAGCACTCCAAAGCCCCTGTCATGTGGTCTCACTCGTCTGCTCGAGCTGTGCATAATGTTGCGAGGAATGTTCCTGACGACATTCTGAAGCTCATTGGGACGGGCAAGGGTCAGAAAGATGGTGTTGTTATGGTGCGTGTTCAACGCTCCTGTCTAGTCTTCGCTGACTACATCTAACTTAATACACTGAAGGTCAATTTCTCTCCTGCCTTTGTTGCCCCTGAGGGAGAAGCGAATATCAAGACGGTTGCTGATCATGTTGAGCATATCGCTAAAGTCGCAGGAAAGGAATAGTAAGTCTGTTCGTGCGTGTTGTATTACTCAGACGCTGAATCACAGGTCAGCGTCGGAATTGGGAGTGACTATGATGGGATAGGCGAAGTCCCAAAGGGTCTCGAAGATGTTTCAAAATACCCTGCCCTCGCAAGTCTTCATTACATCTTTTAAACACTATGATATCCTTATGTCCTTCTGTTCTTGCGCCGCAGATTTCCGAGCTTTACAGCCGTGGATGGAACAAATTGGAACTGGCTGGTCTTACAGGAGGGAACTTCCTTCGCGTCTTCGAAGGTGTCGAGAGGGTTTCGAAGGAACTTCGAGCTGCTGGAACGCCAGTAGTTTATGACATCTATGACGAGCGGACTGATTTACCTCGCGGAATGGGGTTGTGACGGGATATATCTACATGGTCTCTGCTACACGTCATCTTCAATACCGATCGGATCTTGTTTATGAAACCCTTTATACACTCCATGGGACTTTATACACTCCACTGGACTTTATACACTCGAGGCCGTAAACCTGCTTGTCAACGGACCACATGAAACCAGATGACCGCTTATCGTTTAATTTTGCTCGCTCACGCTCTCACATCATTCATTCAATCAAACGATTTCCGATCATATCCTGAATATAAGAAGTACATCAAGCGGAAACCAAGCTTGGATGATGTACGTAGTCACGCATTGCTGAGTATTGTGTATTGCCAGTATTGGTGAGTTCTGTTTTTTTGGTTCCGTGCAAGATACCAACGTACGCGGCTGAGTTCAACATTCTGCCCAGGGGAACACCGGGAAATGCCGACGGCAAGCAGAACCTCAAAACCACCTTGATGATACTATCACATCCATCATAAACCATTTTATGTGCATACATACTACCCACTAGATCATACCCATGGATGCCAATTTCCGTCAAACAGCTACCCTCACCAGCCAGCCACCTTACCTTGTGAAACTTCAGATTCCCGGTGCCCGACGCTCGTTAATATACAGTGTATCCCGAGCCATATGGTGAGGAGCAATGACTATCTTATCAAATCCACGGGTCTCAAGGTGACGATACAAGTGAGCCCGGGCGCCCATCGCGAAGTTGAACTTGGCAGGAACTACATAGAGGTGCGGATCTTAATTATTTTTTTTCAACCCGGCGGGAGCTGTTCTGGGGAAGTATGTCTGCCAATTTTTAACGATGTTGTAGGCTCCTGCGCTGATTTTGACGCATATTTTACCACCTAATTGCCCAAAGAAGCAGAATCATATCTCTTTAATCAGCATACAGTAGGAAATCAAAAAGTTCCTTTCGAACAACAACGACCGTTCTCAACATCGCGGAACTTTGCGCATAAAAACCACCATCACATTCAAATAACTGCTCGCATTCAATCCAGGATGGCAGGAATTTCCCCTGCATACACATTGATTTCCGTAAGTCTCTTCAATTTGTAACCAGTTACTACAAATCGATCAGCCTGACCCAGCGTCGACTTTTCTTTCCCATTTGGTCGCGTCTCGTGTCTTTTTCCACCGATAGACTTCAATTCAGCGGTGACACGAGGACAGGGCAGTACAAAGTATGATATCTGCTGCCACGCAAATTTGCGCCGCTGCGATGTGCTATCAATTAATGACAGGCTTGGCGCTTGTTTTTCAGCGGCTGGAAAGACCATCGGGTTAAGGAACTGCCTTAAGCCACCACTGGAATCACCAGAGACCAAGGCAGTTGGTTGATGCTCATTCAATCCGACGATGGTGAATTTGCATGTGAGCTCGCTGTACTTAAATTTATCTGTTTCTAAGAATGGATATGCGACAATTCCGAAAACTATTATCGTCCTCGTTCTTGTTTTGACATGGCCGTCCTTGTTTGATTCGTTCTATTTTAGTTCTGACAGGCATATTCGATCATCCCAAGCCAAGCCTTGGGCACGTTTATCGAGACATTCCCTGGGAATAACACGCAAATATTTCCATTTCACCAAGTGTCATGATGTCAGACAGGATACCGGTGCCGCTCTTCACCATCTGCCGGTGTGTGACACGTTCTTAGAGAGCTACGGTGCGTTTCTCTCTAGTATCAAGAGAAAGATCTTCACATCAAGACTAAGGTGGCTTGCGAATTGGAAGCGTTCGCCTGCGAATCTAATAAATTTATGAGACGATTAACACAATGTCTTCCAACCAAAATATCTGCTCGGTCATCCAACAGAACCAAGCATTCGGCATTTTCTTCGAATTTCCCAGCTTGCCGCGGAAGATGGACCTAGCTCCCAATTTTTCCACCACTCTTCACTCTTTGATAGGACCGCAACCAATACTGATGCCACTGTCGTGGTTCTTATCGCAGCAGACCGGTTTGCTGAGAGCGCACGTGGAAAAAGAAGGATGTCTAAAATCAGCTCTTCTGGCCAATCTTGTTGACGGAGAAGCGGGCCAAGACTCACCAAACAGCATCTGATTGGATATCGGCCGAAGTGCTGGGTTGACATCCGATTCCGACCAATGATTCTGGGTGGGGAGTTTCCAGACGGAGGGCATCCCACATGTGCGAGATTTGTGGATCAGAAGCCTTTCCAGTCCAAGGGCAGCACTGGGCTTCACCCAACGGACATTTATATCCTCGGGCGTGAATGGCTTGTCCGGGCTGAGGAGGATATGGATTATTAGGAGGTCTGGCAGCGACTAAACCAACGAGCACGGTGAGAATTAATGTGGATTTGGAAAACATGATACGTTCAGCGAAAGGATTGTAAAGAAAATTTAAAAAAAGAACGGCGAGTTCTTCAGTCTGGTCTGAGTTGCTGGAGAACAAGAAAGAACTCGTTAAGTGGGTTTTATACAGCTGGAGCGCGGTGCTTTAACAGCTTGGAGCCATCAAATACGAATATTGCCTTCTGCCAAACATTATTGAAAGAAGGCTGTTCGACCTCATGGTTAGGGACGTCCCATCGATCAATGGAACGAAACCGGTAGCATGAGTCGGGCATGACGCTTGAGAGTGGATCTGGGTGGATATATCACAAGGTATCATCGAGACTGGTGCAGCGTAGCAGGCTCCGCAGGTCGTACTTCCAAACACAACTGAGCAACTTGAAGGATTATCTACGATCAGGTCCAATTAATTAATGTGGCAAGCTCTTTTGGCTGATCTGACGGTGGCAGTGGGAAACAGACCATTTTGTCAAAATATGTACTAGTCTCGGCATCTCCTGCAGAGTACGTATAGCTCAGGTGGTGAGGGGGGTATTGACTTTTCCGTCATGATCAGTGCATCGTCTGTGCGTCAGCGCCAGGTTTAGTTGTCGTGTGTCCCGGTTTGTTTTCGATCTGAATGTTTGAAGGAAAGAAAGACCCAGGCCCAAGCCGGTTAAACCTTGACGGCGGCGCGTAACGACATCAGCCATATGGTTGGAAGATAGTAACGTTACAGTAACTGCTTGGGTCCTTAGTAACAGCATCCAAAATCTCAGGTATGGAAAACTTACTTGGTCCGCTTTTTACAGCTCCCAACATATGGAGACTTTATCCCACCACCATCATCCACCGTCCTTCAGGCATATCCTGTGATGGGGCAGGTTGAACTCCCAACCGTTGGCTTTACCTGTGTAGAGGAGAAACCCGCCCCGAATCTATCGTTCCAAACCACTTTGCCAACTGTCTTCTTGCAAACGGCAGAACGCTTCCCTCTCCACGAGATTGGGTTCGTAACTTCTTCGACACGCGACCTATCATATCACACCAGGACCTTCGCTGCGTTCAGCCAGAATGCGCGCAATTTCGCATACGCAATGTCTCAGTGGGGCCACCCGTCAGGCTCGATAGTGGTCGTATATTTGACAGAGCACGAGGACAACATGGTTGCCATCTGGGCCTGCCTTCTAGCTGGTTATATCCCCTGCTTACAACCCGCCCTCAGCGCACAGAAGGGACACCAACAGAGTCATATCGCACACATCCAACGTACCTTATCGCCAAAGATATGGCTAACGAACGAAATCGGGGCTGGACAATTGCAATCTATAGATGGATTAGACATCCGTTTGTTCTTGGAACTGTCGGCGTCATCAAACAACATTCGCGTTCCGGAAGATTGGAATGTATTCGAAGCTGATCCCGACGACGACGCTATTCTGTTTCTGACGTCCGGTTCAACTGGCTTCTCCAAAGTAGTCGTCCATACACATCGAACTATTCTTTCAGCGTGCCATGCAAAGGGCATCAACTACGGTTTAACCTCGGAATCTCATATTTTGAATTGTGAGCCGCCTATCAGTGATGAAGTCGACATTCTAATAATATCATAATCACTCCAAGGGGTTGGCCTCGATCATGTTGCAGGATCTTTGGAGATGCATATGACTCCTTTGCTTTTTGGTGCATCACAGTTGCATGTTCATGCATCTGCTCTTCTTTCCGATCCGATCTCTTTCCTCCGTCTTGTTGATGAAAAGGTATGCGTGGGCTTGGAATATCTTATCAGATTGTTGCGCCCATCGCTCATATTTTATAGTCGATTCAGCTCGCATTCGCACCCAACTTCTTCCTCGCGAAACTTGCTCGGGATCTGGACAATCGCACAGAATTGCATGGCCAATTTGATCTCTCATCCCTCAAGCATATAAATAGTGGCGGAGAAGCTGTCGTCACTCAAACTGCTCGGGCATTCTGTGATGTTTTCAAGAAATTTGGACGAGACCCTTCTAAAGTCTCTTTCAATCTATGTCCGGGATTCGGAATGACCGAAACATGGTAAGCAGTTTGCTATCTCTTCTATCTACTTTGAATTTACTCATAGTGCCAAAGTGCTGGATGTATATATGATCGGTTCAGCGCTGATGGAAACTTTTCTGCTAATGAATTCCTTAGTCTTGGACGTCCTATTGAAGGTTGCGAGATGCGTGTTGTCGATTCACAGGACGGGGTCACTCGTCGCTGCGATGGCGAGAGCGGCGAACTTCAGGTCCGAGGCCCAATGCTATTTACGCGTTACTACAACAATCCAGAGGCTACTTCTTCGAGCTTCGTGTCTGGTGGCTGGTTTCGCACAGGCGACATCGGTATCATTGAGGATGGCATCCTGAGCTTAGCTGGTCGCATCAAGGATACCCTCATTGTCCATGGCATCTCATATGGGATTCCAGAACTTGAAACCCATCTCCAAAGCGTTGAAGGAGTCACTCATTCATTCCTCGCAGCGGCCCCGTATCGCGCACCAAAACAAGAGACCGAAGGACTTGTCATTTTCTACGCACCATCATTTGACCTCAACAGTCAGCACGCCCCATCCAAACTTTTCGCCACACACCGTGAACTCACAGATATAACTATCCGGATGATCACTCTTTCACCTCAGCTCATTGTTCCTATTCCGATCACTGAAATGGAGAAGTCGACACTCGGAAAGCTATCCAGAAGCCGTCTCCTGGCTTTACTCCATCAGAGCGCTCTTACGTCACATATCGATCACGCGACAAAGCTTCTCAATAAAGACCGTCAAGCTTCTTTCGTTGATCCGTCCACTAGCACTGAGAAGAATCTCGCCCTTATCTATAGCGACATCTTCAACTTGAACCCAAACAATATTTCCGCAAATGACAGCTTTTTTGAGTTTGGTGGGACATCTATTGATGTCATTAGGTTGGTTTGGCTTTTGTTCATGCATGGTCTTCGCGGATTCACCCCGTTCATAGCTTAAAGCGCAAAGCAGAAGAATTTTTCCAACTCGCCGAGATTCCTATAATCCAGATCCTTAAACATCCCGTAATTTCTGATCTCGCCACCCTAATCGACTCTCTTCGCAATAAGGGTCGCCAACTGCAAGACTATGATCCTATCGTTCCTCTCCAGACCACCGGCAAGAAGACACCCATCTTCTTTGTTCATCCTGGTATTGGCGAGGTCTTGGTTTTCGTCAACCTCGCCAAATACTTCCAGAATGAACGGCCCTTTTATGCTCTGCGAGCACGAGGCTTTGAGCCGGGCCAGTCCGTATTTTCCTCGATGAACGAAATGGTCACATGTTACGCAACTGCTATCAAGAGAATACAACCCACTGGCCCCTATGCTATTGCTGGCTACAGCTCTGGCGGTATTGTCGCATTCGAGATTACGAGGTATCTTGAAGCCCATGGTGATGAAGTCAGATTTACTGGCCTCATTAACATACCTCCCCATATCGCTCAGCACATGCGCGATGTTGACTGGACAATTGGCATGCTCAAACTACCACATTATTTGGGCCTCATTTCGAAAGACGATGCGAACCAACTTGCACCGCGATTAAGACCGATGAAGAAGAAGAAACAACTCAGGACGGTGTGGAAGCTGTCCCCTCCTGAACGTCTTGCAGAACTTCATCTCACTCCCGCGAAGTTGTACCATTGGATCGATATTGTCGCCTCTTTTATTGAGCTCTGCAAACAATATCGCCCGACAGGTTCCGTATGTGAGTATCAAATTTATGTGTATCTCCCCGATCGTATATCTAAATTCTGAATACGGTACAGCCGCGATGGACGTGTTCTATGCTATACCTCCAACTGGCAGCAAAGCTGAGTGGTTGAGTGACGAGCTTAAGCCTTGGTCAACTTTCAGTCGGCACGAGCCGAATTATATAGAAGTGCCAGGGCAACATTACACACTTATGGATTTTGATCACGTTCCTCAGTTTCAGAAGATATTCCGAAACTGCCTTGATACCCGAGGACTCTGAAGGACTCACTGTCGGATTTAACGTTAACGCTTGCCTATTCTTGTTTTCGTTCTTGCGAATCAATTATCTACATGTAGAACTATAAAAGTATCTTAACGTGGATGGACTTACATGCAGTCGTGTGTTTGGAACTATGCTAAGTAGCTGTTGATAGCTTTGGACTTGAGGGTTTTGTAGATATTGGGATTGATAAAATGATGTATAGGATGAGCATAGGTATCACCATGAACAAGGTTTCTCTCCTATTATTTTATCGTTGCAGTTGACAACGCGGTAAATAGCTGCTGATATCGATCATGATATGAAGATCAAGGTAGCAATAGACAACCGGCATTGACACCTTGATCAAGGCTGTGCGCTACAGACAATTGCGTGCCAGTGCATATAAAACCAAGAAGGCTTGAAGAAGGCAGTCAAAATACGTCTTGCCACCACCACGACTCGGATTGGCTTCACGATTGGTAGAGTGGATCCGGAAGTATGGAACGAAACTTTTCTTATATCCCTCACACGGACGTCGGAGATTTGTTTTGACATCTTCGCATGCTCTTCGCATCCGTCTCCAACTGATCTGGCCAAAATTAATGCTTCAATGCTTCAGCTGATCTTGGAGTCGGACTCGTGGTGTCTACTTAACATTAAAAACGTGTAGAGCTGTGATATAAGCCCCCAACCGCCAATATACCCGGCGCTAGGTGCCTCCACTCCAGCTCCCACACTTCTACCACTGGTACTTACCAACATCCGTGTGCCCCTTGTTCGTCGGATGTCATGCACCCAATTCCTCTACAAGATTCGAAGTTCACCCTCGATGCCTCTGGAGTAGCTGGTTTTTTCGGTGGCGATGAAGCAGTGTCGGCTATGGCGACTGTGCACGTTTATGAGGGCAGGCAATGGTTGGGCTGGTATAATTCCCCGGGGGCATATGAGATCGGAAAGCGTTACGGTCAACTCGCAAATTCAAGATTTTGGGATGGACTATTTCCTGGCGCCAATCTCGACCCAGCTGTGCTTTTCGAGCTAGATGGACTCAAAGGGCCAGAATATAAAAGTTTCTCGTCTGGGACCATCCTTCCGCATACTGGGCACATCGGATCATTATTTACGACTGCATGCGAGGAGGTTGAGGGAGTAACAGTGCCCGGACGGCAGTCGAGATCAACATGGGTGACGGTTGCGGAGTTAAATCATACGCCGCCCCACACAATGAATCCCCGGCGTCTTCGAACATATTCACCTTTGTTCGCAAGCATTCCAATTGGAGCAAGTGTTATCACATGCGTACTGTGCGGGTTCTTCGAAGACTGGTATTCCTTCTCGATGATCCTGCTCGGGATCGTGTCCAGCGGCTTTGCATGTTATACGATCGGCTCCGGAAAGTTCACATTTAGCCATCCCAAACCTGCGGCAGGGGCACCAAAGGGTGATGGGCTGATGTTTGCGGATACGGGAATCATCGTCGTAAAAGGCGCCGAGGCTGCAGTCAACGCAGTCACCCGAGGGAGATTCTCTCTCGAATTCAAAAGCGCACCTGTCTACAGAAACATCGGTCTCTGTTCGATGCTCCTTACCCTACAATTCGTCGCACAACTTCTCCTTATACCGCAAGGAACTCTGTTTGGACAACTTATGTTCGTCGCATCCCTCGGCGTATCATGGATGTACAACTCCTATCTTTCGTCGCTGGAGAAAGAGAGAGTGCAGACGGATATTTTGATGGAACACGTCCTACACAAGCCGCCGATGAAGAAATATATTTTCGGGACGCGCACGACCATGGCCGTCTTTGTGGTCCTCGTTTTGGATCCTGCTGATCCTATAAAGACGCTGAGGGAGATCATTCCCAATGATACCAAAGTATGGAAAACGTGGCGAGAGATGGTCGGCGAGCGGATTGGGAATAGGGAGAAGCTGGAACATGATTCGCTGATGATTGATTGCAATTTTGACGGATTAGCTGAGGATGAGAGGAAGCTTATGGGAGACCTCCTGCAGGACAGCGAGACTGGGTATGGAGCCTATCTACAGCATAGCGGTTCCGTCCTGAATGTTTGACGATGTGGAGTTACTTTTGACATATTACCGTGACTGTACATTCATTATGTGCGTTGTAGCATGGATGGACATAGAACTAGGAATGAACTACATAGGTTATCAGACATTCGAAGGCGGTATCAAGAAACACGAGGCCTGGATTACATTTACGACGAATGATAGAATAAAGTAGCACTGTTACGATAGTCGCGTCCCTGTTCCTCACACAGCTAGCCTTGAGCGAAGAAGATATCGAACGGCCCGCCTCGCTGGCTAGCCTTTTGGTGAGAAACCTTCTCTCCGCAGGTACTCGCCACCTCGCCAACCAGAGCCTTCAGTTTGAAGTCCTCTACTGGCTTGATCTTGACCTGGTTCCGGCATACCGGGCAAGTGTATTCCGGCTTGCTTTCGTTGTTTGCGCCACCCATTGGCTGTAATTGATAATATGCCCCAAGAAAAGCTTGTGCGTATGGTAGCAATGGGCCGTGTGCGAGAGTAAGCATTTGTTGCACAAGATTTGTTAGATCTGTGGTCGGCGAGCGTGGGTTGTATGCCGGATGGCGGGCCATGTGCTGCGAGAGGGTCGTGTTAAACCAGTCTACGAGACAGGTTTCGCAAAACGAATGACCGCAATCGGGAAGGCTGAGAAAGTAGAGTGGCGTGGAGGTCAATTATGAGGTTGGAGGTCAAAAGGCTAACAAGATAGACGAACATATAGGGACTCCACATTTTATTCGCACATACTTCACAAGATATATGGTCGTCAAGCTTCAAGATATCCTGAAACGCGATATGTGAGCATTACAATGGCATCCCCAATCTTGTACGCAATCCAGACGAGAAGGATCTTCTTTGAGGAGAGCGTGACAAACGACCCACTATTTTTTGGCCGCCGCCACCAGGTTTCAAGCGGTCGATTTCATCCTTCAGCTTTGCAGTAGTTTCTTCGAACTTTGATTTGAGTTGCGTTACGGTTTGACATTCTAAACTATATTGATTTCGAAGCTTGCGATTCTCCTTGAGAATATGGATGTTAACAGACGTGAGAGTGAATACAGCCGAATCGCGCATACCTGCTCTAGTCTTTTGAGTTGTTTCGAGATCTCGCTTTCACTCTTGGCACTTGGACCTGGAGCAGGGCCAGGCTTCTTCGAAGACGTGCGAACCACGTCGTCTTCTGAGTCCGTAAGCTCTAGAATGTCATCGCACACTGGCAGAGCGGATTTCTTGGCAGTTTTCTTTACTGCTGTGCGTTTCGCGGTCGGTTTTAGTTTCGACGTCTTGGTCTTTTTTCGCGCCGGCTCGTCGTCTGATGAAAGCACTATAACAGGCTCGCGAGATGAAGTTGTCTTTGTTTGATTATGAGCATATTGCGGGGCGGGTGAGGGTGGCATTGGGACCGGCTGTTGGGCTTGAGGCTGAGATACTGATGGTTGTTTGCTGGAAGAGCGTGTGGTAGGCATACGAAATTGAGGAAATAATAGTTAAAAGAAAGACGAAAGTATGGTTGGCTTAGATATTAAGCCAAAGAATGGGATGCTAGTGAGTGTCAAAGCGAGCCCGTTTTCAAATTGAGCCGGTTGGACCTCGGAAGTGAACAAAGCATCATCGCCGCACTCCTGTCGGAGTCTGTATTATAACTTTCATATGTCTACTAAGTCTTCCACACATTTTATTGGCGATGCTACCTCAAACTCAATAGGATATTGTGGGCGCAGTTGTCTACATCTTTCAAACACCAATCCTCCGAATAACTTGATTTTCAGGTTTAAATCACCTCGTCTATTCGCTTGGATGAAGTTCAACGACAACGGACTTGTATATATCTTGGCTCAATGATCTAACATAATTGACAGACTTGATGATAGGTGGTACTACGTCCTTTCCTGACATATTCTTCGAGAATGCAACATCTCACGCCATTGCTATACTGACTTCGAGTAGAAAGGGCTTCGATGATCCGATCTGTCCCCATATTTAAGAAAAACATGTGTACGGATCGCAGGCGATGACTCATAAGCATCTTTTGAACAGTGGTCCATACCTCGCTAAACATTGATGATATAGTACGTGAATACCCAATGATATCCACGAAATGGTGTGGGCTTCTACCTTATTCTTAAAGTTTCTAGCTCTCGAATCTACCCTAATTCGTGCGTGCTCAAGTACTTTATATTGATGGGCACATGTACAGAGGCTACAGGTACAGAAAGGTCTGATCTTAGTTTGTCCCGGGAAACCACGATAGCCGTCGCGATTTAATTAATGAACAGTGAATGATTTAGACTCGGGAGGTGATAGCACCGAGATTGGGTCGAGTTGAATCACCTCGGATAGAGATGCCTTAAAAGACCACAGTGGCAGACTCATAGAGAAACAAGACCGAAATCGAATATCGCGCTGCCGAGTATTTGCGAGTTGGGAAATTTAGGCGTCGTTTTGATGGTTTGTAAATCGTGTAAACTTGACTAGTTGAGTGCCATAAATCAACAAGGAGCTGTGTTGCGAGTTCCATTAAAAACAGATGGTTCTCCGATAAGTATTGTGAAGCACTCCAGTAATAACTGTATACAGACTTGCATGTTAACGATTTTTGTTACCAGATCTAATGCTGATGGAGTGCGTTCTGGTGATTGTTTGATCTTGTTTATCTGTAGCCTGCAGATTCAACAAGAACAAACAACCCGTAATTGAACACAGCCATGATCGCTTGTATGATCCATAACGACAGGTGACAAAAGCCTGACTTGTTTTATCCATGACCCACCGTATTCTCCGCATATCTGCTTATAGCTGCTTATGCACCGCAAAATGTTACTTGTGACTGACTCGCTATGACAACCTCGAAATCGTTTCTCATGAACGTTTATATGTACCATCCACGAGATCCCGATGCTTCACACTGTTTTGAGTTTACTGATTCTGGCGACTTTCGCGTTGGGTGAGCTTTGAAGTATGGCCATAGTTTTTTTATTCTTCTGACTCGATGGAATATACAAAGCTGTGCCTAGGATATCTGTAATTCCTTCATATGCCCTCGCTCGTCTTATGCACATGTAGACCTGCGACAATATTCCAGATCCCCAATGGCATGCCTGCCATTGCGCTACATCAGTTGCCCAACACTTACAGTCATGTGAAAGTTGCTTGGTTGCCAACAACTGCTATAATGTAACCTCAGGTCACGGACACGTCAGCGGTGAGGAAATCCCGTCTTTCATATCGTCTGACTACTGACTTTTCACAGTATATAACAAAGTCTGCGACTTATCCCTCGTAGTGCGTGCTGGAGTCGTACCTTTACAAGTTTACCGCTCACAATTTATTACCTCCCAGGTGGATCCGTCCCCTTACATGAACAGCCCAACCCGCAGTACATCATGCTATTTATCCAGCCCCCCAACCGGACCTTCAACTACCAGCTCTATTGCGGCTGCTACCAGCGAAGGTGATAGTCCAGGCAGCTCAACTGAACCTGGTACTTTTCCTACAAGTTCACCTACAGGAAGTCAAAGTCCATTTGGTAGGGGGGGTGCCGCCGGGTTGAACGCCGCAGTGGGGATGGCCGTTGGATTCGTGTCGACTGCGATCTCCACCATATTCTGTTGTTCTCCGCGGTATCTGCCCAATTAATCTGATGGCTTATTTCATGTTTCGACAAGGCGGAGGATGTTAAATATGTAATCACCTGTTTTTGTATAGACTGGCGGCTTCAAGTACCCGGGTCTGGTTGGACAACGCGCTCCGGGAAGCGTCTATTCAGAACATGGAATAACACGACTTACAGACACCACTGGCATGTGGCCTACGTTTTTACTCGTTCGTTCCTAATTGTTCCACTGTGCCCGAGATTGCTCTCCCAAATCTAATCACCGCAAACCGATTACATGTGTTATATATAAGAGTTTACAAGGTGCGTTTGCCTGTAATTGACTCTTGCACACGACTCAGTCACTCGGATCCGCGTTTTACTCATTCTTTCTGTCATCTCGGTGATCACGGCTGCCGACTCGGGGGCGAGTCCCATTCTCATTGAATGGTTGCCTCGAGGGGGACCCAGCACGCGCGCTTTATTTCACCCTGTGCTCCGAGCACCAACGAGTTTTATCCATATGACCCAGACGAATCGCAGCTCTGCTGGCAACTGTATAGTAAACGAAACCAGAAAACACGGCCAAGATATGCGTGCTTTCTGGATTGAATTCGTATAACGATGAAATAACGATATGATCACTACTATAACCAATACAAGGCCACTCTGTGAGAACTGGTATTGACCATATAAATCGGCATAACATTGACAACGTGGCTGTTTTTGAAAGTTAAATCTAGAGCCAAGCAGACGATATTCAGCATCCAGCCCGTCGAAGATACTTGCTTATCCAGGAGAGAGAGATCAGAAGTACTCACTGAACACGTTATTACTACCACACCCCGAATCAGAATAAAAATGGAGAATTTGATCTCCATCATTATAGTTTGTCGCCGTGAAGTTGAACGAATACAGACGCCCTTTCACCGGGGAGTGATGCTCCATGCATTCTGTCCATGCGTGTCCAAACGGGGGTGGATCTTTGTTGTTTTCGGCGTGGTGATGTTCCCTGTGGCCGTGCAAGGAGAATCCGTTGTAGAGGAATATCTCGTATTTTGGAGGGGGGTTGAATCTTTTAGCGAGGGGATTGGATTTTGAATCATTTGAAGTTGCCTGAGTGCGCTCGATAACGGTAGCTTGAGTGCCCAAAATAAGGGCAGCGATGACGGTTAATTTGACTAACATAGAGGTTCGACAATCGGAACTTTGCACAGGATCAGCGAAGGCGAATGAGGCGGGGGATCATACACACTTGAGTCAGTAACGCAGTAACCAGTCAGGAATCAAAAGGCTCGGGCTGGACGGTTTTCATGATCCGCAGTTGATCATAAGCGAGGACAAGCGACTCCCGAGATATGCACTGATATGCATCATAACAGTTCTTGATGATCGATGATTCTAAGCCCGCGAAAGACTTGCGTGATCAAAGAGTGATATCCAGCAATATAACATTCGGAAAATTACAGTGCTACATAGACATGATCGGTGAATAGACCGAGGTGCCAAAAAACAGAAAAGAATATAGATGATACCATGCAACAGAACATTGAAATAGAATGAGATGCGATACAGTCGACTCTGTACTTCCTCCGTCTACGAAGCATTTTCATGCAACCAGCTCAGGCGTGAGTGCTGGCCATCGATTACTTCTTAAAGTTACCAATGACAGAATCGGGTGCATATCTTGGGATGACCTAAGAAGGGAAAGTGTGAGGATCATGCACGTTCATTAAACGTGGCACACATACCTTAGGGTCGTGGAGCATGTTGAATTCCTCTGTTGCGTCCCGACCAGCGTAGAGGATAATTGCTTTCTCTCCTCCTGGGTGATCTGGCAGGAACTACGTCGAGCAACCGGCATCAATACCAGGTAATGCTCTATACGATGTAAAGACTCACTGAGGTAACGTCGAGTACTTGGCCATTGACAATGACCCAGATATCATCCTTCTTATTGTGCTTGGCGACATCGGCAGCAGTAAATTCCTTGGTTGCTCCTGATGATGATGACTGTGCGGGTGCAGCTGCCGGTGCAGGTGCAGCAGCAGGCTTCGATTCGAGTTGACCAGCGATGGCTCCAAGCCGTCCACCAGCTTTCTGTATCGCAGCACCTGCCGTTTGTAATAGGTATGCGGAGGCGCTATCTCCTGAAACACGGCCAAAGACGACACACCCGAGCAGTGATGAACCACCCAGACGGTTGGCACCGTGCACACCACCAGCGACTTCACCAGCTGCGAAAAGACCTGAGATAGGCTTGCCGGCCGAATCGATGACACGAGACTCGGGGTCAATCTCAAGGCCGCCCATAGTGTAGTGGAGAACGGGAGTCATGATGGCAACGTTAAAGTGGTCGTTCATGGTCCACTCGCCGGAAGAGAAGAACTTCTTGCCGAAAGGATCCTTCTTGGCTTTGACACCAGCGTTGTATGTGTCGAAAGTCTTCTTAAGATAATCGGGCGAGACACCCATCTCCTTTGCAAGAGCTGCACCGCTTTCGAATCGCTTCATGAGTCCACGTCCAACGTAGTGCTTGCAATGCCACTCAATCTCGCTCGATGCTTGGCCATTGAGCACAAGGCGGATAGGGAACTAAAATTTAATCCACTTGTCAACCTTGTCTCAGCGGATTTTCAATTCCTTGCTTACCTTGCCATTCTCCCAGATCTTTCCGGTAACATAGTCACGATGTTGCAGTTCATCAACAAATCGATCTCCGTTTTTGTCCAACAGCAACCCACCAACACCACGGAGAGCCTCAGCAGCCAAGAATTTCACCTTGGCGTCTGGCTCATTAGGGTCGACCAAACCCGTGGGGTGCACTTGAACCTTCTCCATATCGATTGCGCTCGCGCCAATAGCCATCGCCATCTTCTGGCCGTCACCAGTACAATGGTCGCCATTAGTAGTAGGAAGCTCATAGTACTCAGGGCGATGCTTCTTGAGAAGCGAGTCCGAAGTGAAGTCGGCTGCGTAACCGCCAGTAGCGAGAATGACGGGTCCATAGGCAGTTTCAGTCTTGCCGTTGCGAACGTACTCAACACCAACAACTCCGCCAGACTCATCCTTGAGCAATTGAGTGACGCGGGATTTTTTGTAGATCTTTACTCGGTCGGGCTGGCTGACGGAAAGATCCTCAAGACGCTCCATTTGGGCGTAGGTGATGACCTAAAAGCGCGGATATGGATGCGGAGATAAGAAAGTATGTTAGGTTGGCAATGGAACTAATAGATGTATTTACGCACCATTCCAGGGAACTGAGCGTTACCTCGGTGTGTACGAGGCTGGCTGTGACCTCCGAGACGGGCGACCTTGGAGAGGTCGAGGCCGAATCTGTTCTGCAGCCAATTTACAGCATCACCAGAGCGTCCGGTGAGAACTTGAATGAGGTCGTCGCGAGCAAGATCTCGGGCCTAACAAAAAAAGTTATTGGGTATTCTGAGGGATACGGAAGGTTGCTTACAGATTTCTTCGTATCTTCGAAAAATATTTTAGCGTTGTCAGGGATTCCAGCCTCTTGTTGAGTCTGTGTGCCAGCGCCATTGATTCCTGAGGTTGCCTTGGTGGAGTTACCACCCATGAAACTGTTGAACAAAAAACGATGGCATATCAACAAAACAAATCAATAGAAGCACTGATAAACTTTGCACGTACCCTTGTTTGTCAAGTAACAAAACATTTGCACCACGCTCCAGTAGGGTATGCGCTGCAGACAGTCCAGCAAGACCGCCACCAACGACGATAACTTGTGCCATTTCTGTTTCTTAGTTTGTGGTGAATGAGGACGAAGATTAGGTGGTGGAGGTATGGGACGAAGGAACAGCGGCGTGCGGGGAAGCGATTCCCGATGAAGTACTTATACTGGCAACCAATCGGTTTTTAATTAGCGTGTTCACATGTGATTTTGCGAACTGTTTAGGTAATCACCGGCTACTTGCGGTCGGATGCACTCTAAAAAACGGAACCACACCTCCGGAGTCCGGACCAGGATGGCACACCGACGGACTAAGGGATGGACTTTTTGCCAGTGTGCTTTACTTAGAGAATACTACAGAACATCAGCTGAAAATGTTCTACAAAGAGCAACCTTATCGGCCGAGAACATAAAATTCCTGTTGATTATTTAATATACGGCGGGCGATTGCTGGCGTGACCGACGGGTTCCAACACATCCCGGGGTGCTAGAGTACAATTCACATGCCTTTCAATACCTCGCAACTACGCTCTACCATCTCCTCCATAGTCATGTTCCCATCCAGGACTACCAGCCCGCGCACTGTCCCATCCACATAGTTTCCATTCTCTACATCTCCATTCTCGAACATGGGAGCGTGGGCATCGACATACGCAGGGTAGACGATATGCTCCCAGTATTGCGGTGGATCCTTCCACATAGTGCCCTCTGAAGCCGATTCTCCATGTCGAGAGTGGAAGAAGAGTGGAGGTCGTGGCGTGGTGCCGATGTGCGGTGTGCGGCGGTGATAGGGTGGATAGGTGAGGAGGAGAGTAAGTAACGAACATAGAGCGGAGCGAACGAACCCTAGTCAAGTAAAATGACATTCGTCCTCACCTGCGGTGAAGTAGATTTGGCGCTCCTCTCTCCGCTTCTTCAATACGTCATGTGGGACCCGCAAAAATATGCGAGCATCTAATTCGTCTATAACTTCCTGTGACCCGTTTATCTGTATCGAAGAATGGTGCAACTCGCTGTCGTACCTGATGCCAGTAAAGCAGAAATCCGTCGAGAATTCCCCAAATGATCTTCTCGCCGAGCTTCTCCTTTTCTTCCGTGATGTGCTTAAATTCAGCATGCAGTCGCTCGAAAACATCATCCGGGATCGGGGCGTCTTTCTGCTCGTTCAAATGGTCATGGGAAATGTGACCTGGGGGTATCTTTCCGTCTTGTTTCACAGCTTTCAAAAATTTGGTGAGCCTCGGCCAATCGATCGCGCCGGGGGCGGCATCCCAATCTCGCACATTATGAACGGGGTGCAGAGGGAGCTTGTCTTCTGGCTAATATCTGCAGAATAAGAGCCGGCGTCGCGATCAATGAATGAGACGCACGGGTGCAAAGTCCTGCATCGTGGAAGTAATTAATGTACTGGAATAGATGCATGTTTAGAGGATTTAAACATACATCTTGGTGTATAATGACACTATTTGGGAGGATTCGTCTGAGGTGCTTTGAAAGCGTTGTCTTCCCCGAACAAGTTGGTCCTCTATGTGACACACATCCGATCAGTAGTCAGCACCTTCAGCATAAATCTGCATTCATACCCAACCCCGACAAGAATCACTTTACTCATGATCGCGTTCCTTGAAAGTCCGAAATATTATGCTGGAGATATTGAACAGACCAAGATTGGTGATCTGATCGAGATATCCGAATGCCGGCCATTGCCGCTACTTGTCTCTTGAACCAGAAATACAATGAGCATCTTATCAGCTGAAGATCGCAATCGTCTCATCGTAGCAGCTACCGAAGGTAAAGGGGATCATTGTTATCTTTATCACGGTCTAATGACAGCGACGTTCCGGTTTTACAGCGAAGGAGTTCTCATATTCTCCATATTCCAGGTTTCGCGTTGGTGCGGCACTCTTGAGCACAGATGGCAAGATCATCAAAGGTGCCAACATTGAAAACGCGTCCTATGGTGCGTTTATCATTTAACTTTCGCGATTTTTTGAGTCGTTCAAGTAACACATGTGTCGATCATGAACTTTCTTTATTTCCCGCTCATCCTCTTATCCATCGATGATAATAATATACCTGGTACGAACAGGCGGTGCGATCTGCGCCGAACGCACAGCCATCGTGAAAGCTGCAGTCAGTCGTTATCCCTTCTCTTTTTCCAACCAGCGCTAACCATTCGTTGATCAATCAAAGAGCGAAGGCATACGGTCCTTTGTCGGCCTTGCAGTAACATCGTAAGCTCGCCTATCTTAAAGTGTCGTATCACACCTCACACCTCAGCCCTCATCAGCGATGTTGCGTCTTCGATCGCACCGTGTGGCATTTGCCGACAAGTCCTCCGCGAATTTTGTGCATTGGACATGCCTGTCCTCCTTGTTCCCGCCGATTATCCCCAGCCAGGTGCAGAGGGTGACGGGGGCATATTGGATACAACACTCGAGGGACTGTTACCACATAGCTTTGGACCGGAGCATCTGGAGTTACCGAGGCAATCGTGAATGAGAGTACACGAAGGGACTGCGTTTCGGAAAGATGAAACCAGGCGAGTCGACATATCGATATCAGACTTGTGGAAAGAAAATGGATAATATACAACCATCCTGCAAACATGGATGAATTCCTCCTGTCTTTATTCTTCCACCAGAAGTGCAAATTTTGACCATATCGGCATGAAGGTTGATGAATCCCGAGGCGGGCCATGCGTGGTAAATGGTCATTGTGGACAAAGTCGAACCTCGGTCAAACGGGTGGGGGACGTCTTTGGGCACAAATGAGTGGTTCATGAGGCGAGTTCGGAAGATCAAAATGAGGGAGGACGGAGGTTCGAAATCCGAACTATAGGGGCCTTCCCATTTCGGCGTCTGACAGTGGCGACACGTGGCTTGACGGCATTTCCTTTTCGTTCATCGTCGAATTGATGAACATAAAGAGGACCCTCTTTTCTGACGGTGTATGAATCTGAAGGTCAAACGAACATCAAGAACTCCGATTTTACTGTCCTTCCAAGTCTCATTTTTTTCTGACAGCTAAACGATACCCCCACGATACGACATACGATGCGCATGCTGCTGAGTATCTCATGGAGCAGTAGGGAACCAGTCCGAAGTGTTGGCGTTATGTTCAAGATCGGCGTAGACCCCATCATGATAGTGCGATCACTTGCCGTCACGGTAGACCGGCAGCAATGCGGCAACCCTATTCAGAATCAGGGAGAAGTGTGCGATTGCCAGTGATTCCAGTCACCGTTATAAACGACGAGATCTTCTAACGGACTTGCGACATTGTATGCAAGCGACTTTGACTGGCATCACCCCTTGCATTAATAACCTCATGAGTACGGACGGGCAGTACACTCATTCCTCGCAGAAGCCCTGTATCCGTAAATATAACGTTGTCCGGATACTTATATAAAATCCAACTCTGGCGATACATAAACTGATGCGTATGAAGCTAGTCTCACCTGGGCTAGCAGGCTTAATTGGAATTCGCCAAATTTGCTGATGGCGCCTCCTACAGATAGCATACCGCTAGTAGGAACTTGGAAGCGAGGAAGAAATAATGCATCCCGGCATGGACTACTTATTGCTTGTCTCACCACAGTGAAGCTCGCAACTGTGCGAACATGCAATCCAAGAATTACATCTTTGACGCTCGCCCAGACCTTCCATTCCAAATCACAGCTAAACAGTACTGGTTTGAAGACACCCCATACAGTGCAGATGCGTACACGCTTGTGTTTGCCCATGCCGCCGGTTTCTGCAAGGAACAATGGGAAACCGTCATTGATGGTATCTTCAAACTACTTCGTCAGTCGGAAGACACGAACGGTGATGGATTGCCAACGAAGTTCAAAATCAGGGAGATGTGGACCATAGATGCTCCGAATCATGGTGCTGCCGCTATTTTGAACGAACAAGTCCTCCAGTGGGGCTACGATAACGTCTGTAAGCGGTTTCAGGCTGTTTCTCATTGCTTACACTGATCGCTTTTAGTCTCTTGGGAAACCTACGGACGAGCAGTACACGCGTTCCTCAGCGGACACGGCAGCAGAACCGATAGCTATTTCCGTGGACACAATATTATAGGGATAGGCCATTCGCTGGGAGCCACTGCTGTGTTTGTATACATTTTTGAAGATCCAGCTTGGCTAATATGAAAACTGATGATTTCGTCTCCAGAATGCTCTCCACAACTTTTCAACCTTCAATATCTTACAAATCAATCCATATATTTGAACCGATGATTTATGGACAACAATGGGAGTTAAAACTCCGTGATTTTTTTCTTGATGTTGCTTTGAAGCGACGTGATATTTGGCCGAGTTCTGAAGAAGCCTTTAACGTCATGAGAAACCGTTCTGCGCGGAAAACCTGGGATGAACGTATATTGAAATTGTTTGTCGTAAGTTAACGTTTCTCAGTTCCTTCATATCATTGCAGAGGGTGTTTAATGTGAGATTTGCAGAGACATGGCCTTCGTACTCTGCCGACTCTGGATTATCCAGACAAAACAATTGGTGTTACATTGTCGTGCAGCAAGAAGCAGGAAGCGGTGAGCACCAAAATGAAGACATAACTGCTCGTTCTGTTTTAAATTGATTCGGGCGTAGGCTCTGTGCCGCGACCCCACATCTCAGGTTCTGGCATACAATCTCCTCCGGCATCTTATCAAGAAGGTCCCAACTCATATTACGTATGGATCTATTCACGAGTAGTAGGTTTGACCTTTCTTGTGTATTTTTTCGACGTTGATTAGTGATAAGTCCTGCGGCTTCTCGATACGACATACTGCACAATGCCTCCGGTGGTATCGAGCAATTCTCAAGCGTTTCTGAGATTGAAGGGGCTGGACATCTGGTAAGTGTTTTTATGCTTTGTGGTGTGTGCATAATAGGGATTAATTCTGTGCACGTTCTCATTCAGGTGGTGCATACTCATCCGGATTCCGTTGTTGAGGTCATATGGAAAGCTCTGCACAAGGATCACGTCGATATTTCCAAAGTTAATAAGTGTCATTCTAAAGTAAAGCTTTGATCCGTGCAGCCCGTTGCATGGCGATGTAACTATATTTGTACTCGGCCTGGTGAGGAACGTGCGTTGAGAAAGATATATGCCTGAATGTTAACGTTGAACCTTGAAGACGCTTTCAAACTCTTCTGTCTTCTGTGGCCAATCTCTGAGTCTGAAATACGAGGACAGCCACTGGAGACGACATCAATCTGTACTTCGCAACTATTGACTCTTGACCACACACTTTACCGTCAAATACTCGAAATCAAAGCTACAAGTTTTCTGTGATTTGCCAAGCTCAAGCCTCGAGGTAACCTACCTCAAGCTTTTATCAAGCTTCCAGAGTCGATATGCCGATGTCAGACTTGTAGCAAGAAAATGTGTAATATACAGCCATCCTGGAGATATGAATGATTTCTCCCAGTCTCCGTACGGAACATAAGCCATGCATGGTAAATGGCCATGGTCAACGAAGTCGAATCCAACGGAATGTTACTGATTCTTGCGATTCACATAAGTGAACATCACGTTTTATTAATAGCGTATGGGTTCTGGAAATCAAACCCGTAGTAGATGACTATTCGTTGGAGCCTACCCTTGAGTGAACATAAGAATAGTCCGTTGTTGTACCACAAGATGTCGTCGTCGAAGATGGGGGGCTCTAACCTGAAACCGCCAGTCTAAACTTACACTCCATATAAAACATGCGATTGGACTTTTAACATCCTCCGCCTTGTGGAAACACAACATGAGCCATTAGATCAATTTGGCGGATACTGCGGGAAATAACAGGAGTGATCAAAGAATTGATCAAAGAATGAATACGGTGGAGATCGCAGTCGATACGAATCCGGCTGCCATCGCCATTGCGGCGCTCAACCCGGCGGCTCCTCCTTTACCAAATGGACTTTGACCTCCGGTAGGTGAACCTGTAGGAGAAGCACCAGGTTCAGTCGGGCCACCTGGACCACCACCTTCATGGGTAGCAGCCACAATAGAGCTGGTTGTGGAAGGTCCGGTTGGAGGTGCGTCCAAACCGCATGATGTACTGCGGGTTGGGCTGTTCATATAAGGGGTAGGATCCACCTAGGAGGTCATAAATTGTGAGCGGTAAGATGATAGATGTATAGCTAGAGCACGCACTACGAGGGATAAGTTGCAGACTTTGTTATATACTGTGAAAAGTCAGTAGTCAGACGATATGAAAGACATGGTTGCCTCACCGTTGACGAACGTCTGCGCTGCGGTTACATTTTCGCAGTTGTTGGCAACTATGCAACTTTCGCACTCCTGGAAGGGTTGACTGGCTGACGCACTACAATGGCAGGCATGCCATTGGGGATCTGGGATATCTACGCAAGGCTACGGAATGCATAAGCTCTCGGACCCGGGAAAAGTTCGCTCGACACGAACATCAACGCTTGAAGCCTCGCAAGGAGTAACGCAATCTGGTGGCCAGAAATCATCATTAGAACTGTTTGCTGCGCGACGAGCGATGGCGTATGAAGGAATCAAAGATATTCTAGGCACAGCTTTGTATTTCGTTGAGTCAGGATCAAAAATTACAGCCATACTTAAAGCTCACCCAACGCGAAGGTCGCCAGAAACAGTAAACTCGAAGCAATATCAAGCATCAGCATCAGGATCTCGTGGATGGTACAAACGTTGAGAAACGATTTCGAGCCTGTGATGGCGCACAAGTAGCATTTTGCTGTTCCTGAGCGGTGTGAAGAGACGCGGAGAATACGGTGGGTCATGGATAAAACATGTCAAGCTTTTGTCACCTGTCATTGTGGATCATACAGGTGATCATATGGGCTGTGTTCAATTACGGGTTGTTTGTTCTTGTTGAATATGCAGGCTACAGATAAACAAGATCAAACAAACACCTGACCCGACTCCATCAGCATACTTAGAACTACTGACAAAGTCGTCACTCATGCAATCTGTAATATGTTACTGAGTGCTTCATCCTATCCTAAAACACTTTGTTTCCAATAGAAGTTGCAACACAAGCCTTCTCACTGGTTTGTGGCACTTGGCGAGCCAATTTGCCTACACGATTTACAAACCAACTACGCCTAAATCCCTCAAAACACAAATAGTCGGCAGGACGATATTCGGACTTATCTCTGTACCAACCTGCCACTGGTCTTTCAAAATATCGTTATCCGATGTGATTCAACACTGCCCAATCTTGGTGCTAGGTGCTATCACCACGAGTCAGCTGTTCAGAATCATTCATTTTTTGCTAAACCGCGAGGATTACCGCGGCGTCCCAGGACGAATTAAAGTCAGACATTTCGACAGCAACTCTGCTTCTCAAATACCTCCACATTTACAGCTCATTTCGCATGACTGCGACCGGGCTTTTCTTTCCCTATTCCTCTATATCCAACAAATGAAGCAATACAGGTGACTGTTTTGCATTCCATCTCTGTTTTCGCCTTCCGCATTCTTGGAATCTGGCCCGAGATGCCCGGGCTTCGAGACTAAACCAGCACACGTATCTTTCAGGAATCATAGATCGCAGAATCAGATTGGGTTCGCGAGGCCATTTCACATATAAAAGCCGAGAAAAAGAGGATATATTTTCACCCGTCGCCTCAGTCATCAATATCAATTCCCCCACTCCGCAGCATGAAGTTTAGCGTACCGCTCTTTACTCTTTACCTTTCTATTGTCCACGGCCTCCCCTCGAAACGCGAAACGAACACTGCTGTCCCATCGGGTAATAAATTTGAGCTATACTATCGAGTTTAATTTGTCGCTTATCATAGTCTTTTCGTAGAAACTGTTATTTTGAACTACGCCTTGACCTTGGAGCATCTCGAAAATGCGTTCTACACGCAAGGACTCTTGAAATACTCTGAATCCGATTTTATCAATGATGGTTTTGATAGTTCCGTGCGGGGACGATTTGTACAGATCGCGGAACACGAAGCTGGCCATGTAAAATTCCTTCAATCCGCTCTCGGATCAGCAGCCACCAAGCCTTGCACATATAAATTGTATGCTTTTAAATTATTGATGCTGTTGCCCTAAAATTGACGGATATGCAGTCCCGACACTAGTCCCCAATCCTTCGCGGCAGTTAGCACCTTGCTCGAGAACGTCGGGACTTCAGCATACTCTGGCGCCGCACACTATCTTTCTGGGGTAAATACATTTATCTATGAGCTCAAATATAAGGCTGATAACTTTGGTGGGTAGGGTACCCTCACCGCAGCTGCCGCTATTCTCGCTGTTGAAGCGAGGCATAGCGCATGGGTGAGCTCCGAGGTTCTCCAAGTCGAACCATGGAACACCGCATTTGACGTGTGTACTTCAAACCACCTACGTGAAAATATCAATAACTCATTTTCCTGATAGACTCCTCTCGACCTCGATCAAATTTACACTCTGGCATCAAGTGTCATCGAATCTTGTCCGGCATCAAACCCCCAGCTTCCTGTCAAAGCTTTCCCTACTCTCACATTTCCTTGGGGCACACAGCCTGGTTCCACTGTGAAAGTGTCATATGGGTCTCTCGATCTCGTCGGACACTCCGTCGCCTTCGTCTCTGGCCACGGGTTTGACACGGAACCTATCCTACTCAATCTTGTCAGAATTCCTGAGACCTTGAGGGGTGTAGTATACGCTTTTGTGGTCTCCGAGCCCAATAAGGTCACCGACGATGCCATTGTTGCAGGCCCTGCCTTCCTTCGATTCGACTTTTGACAGATAACTTGTTGTCTATTCACTCACGAATTATATTCCAGGACGGCGTCGCTTAGCTTGTGTATGCTATTTGTTTCGTGTGTAGCCGTCTTTACCACGTTTTCGATCTGTTTTGTCTGCCCATTGAATCCATGATCATTGAAATGCCCGTTCTAGCTGATCCGTGCGGAAGCAATTATAACCGTTCTTGCCCCTAAAGGGAACACATTAAATCGCGAACAAGGATCAAGTATCTTCTCGCTATACTATCATGCCTCCGAGTCCCATCCATCTTTTCCCAATCACCGAATTGAAGAGCGGGTTCACTACATGCCCCGCTCTCAAAATGCAAAATGTCGTCAACGTCCCGTTCGATGACAAGGATCTTGGGATCCATAAGAACACAGGCACTCTCAGCCACGATATAGTGACCCCTCCTGCACCTACCAAAACTATTCCCACCGAGCCTTCTCCGCAACGCGCTTGGGAAGCCAAGTACCCCAAAGGGAGCATCAGCCCGAAGACTGAGTTGCCTGGGGGAATGGGCTTTTACATGAGTGGCCCGCCTAACTTTGCGAAGATGCTGGATGCCGGAGCAACCGACGTTCTCTTTAGTTATAGGGTCATGTTTAATCATGATTGGGAATGGGTCAAAGGCGGAAAACTGCCTGGAGCATGTAAGCGCACACATGGTGTCATTGACTGGTGTATCTAAATCAACCGCCTCTCTCTAGATGGAGGTGTGGGCGATTTGGCTTATCGCTGTTCAGGCGGCCGGAAGGATGACCGATGCAAATGCTTCAACTTTAGGTTGATGTGGAGGTTTGTTTTTTTGTTCGTTGTCTCGAGAACAATTTATGATGCAGATTTCAGGGCGGGAGGCAAAGGAGAAATATATGCTTATGTGCCCCTCAATAAAACAAACGATGACCGCCTACTCTCGCACCCCCTCTCCAAGCGCAACAATGACTTTTCTGGAATCTCTGTTGGGCGAGGGGCCTTCACTTTTCAAAAAGGGATCTGGACTACCGTCGCAGAGAGAATCAAGCTGAACTCGCCTAACAAATCGGACGGTACGATAATTTCTTTCCTCTGAAACAAAGAAATAATTTAGGCGACTGTGCTCTCATAGGTGAAATCCAGCTGTGGATCAACGGTGAATGCGTATTGCACATCACTGGCTTAATTCTGCGCGAAGAAGAAGCTTCACATATCAAAGGGATGCATTTCCAGACCTTCTTCGGTGGTAAGTGTGGTTTTTGGTTAGATCGATATCCGCTAATCGTCGTGATTGCAGGTAAAACTCCCGAATGGGCGTCTCCTAAAGATCAAAAAGCTTGGTTTGCGGATGTCTCAGGAGGGATTATACAGTGAGCTTATCGGCAAGGCACAAATTATCATAGGCATCGTTCAAGAAAATGGATTAGGTAGTATCGTAGATTTTCGCATATTGCGTTCTGGGTACACAAGATGAATCAACTCAAAAAATTGATCAACGGAGAGGGAAATACACCAAACAGATATTTGAGTGGGATGATCGAGGAAAACAAAATGTCCAATAATTTGACGTCCATTCAAGTTTTGCAAGGCCTTTTCAGCCTTGTTGAAAGTCGTCCTAGAAAATATGGATAATCAGCTTTCCATCGAGGAAGTGCACACAAGAAGAACCTTGTGATTTTGGAATGTTTACAACATCTCGTAACCATTGAAACGTGAGCTATCACACAGCAGCCCGTCTGTGACAAGATTTCTGAGGGTTTCTCTGACGGTATCCTGTTCATCGGCCGGTCCGATTGGCGCTAATACTTCAAGGTGCAGCTTTGGGTGACCAGCCTCTCTCCGTAAGTTAAGCCAGCCGGGAAATCCGTCCAGAGAACCAGGTTCCAAGTCCATAATGGTCAGACATTTCAAGAACGGCCATGTACCTTGGGCTAACATCGGTAGGTTGCGCGTGAAAGAGGCGATATCCGATCCACCGAGAATTAGATGATTAACGCCAGAGAACACGTTGATAAAGGCTAGAGCTTCTGCAAGGACAGCAACTGAATTGTAAAATTGGATGGTTTCCACCAGTGGGAAGGTTGCCAGAACTGGAAATTGGTTTGAAGCCAGGTCCACTACTCTTCCATCAAGGATGATGCAGCGAAGATTCGGGAGCGTAGAGAGTACATTGTAGAAGTCTGATGGTTCGATTATGGATGTCCCATGGCCTGTGTATAGATCACCTGAATCTGCATTTCTGGAGTATGCTGTCGTAGTGGTAAGCCTAAGTTTCTTTACGGCTGGCGCATCGTTGTTTCCGTCCGTAGGAATGAACAGCCGCATATCTTCGAATTCGAGGCTGTGCAACGCAGGGACTGTATTTTCAATGTCGAAGATACACCCCACATCAAGAAGATCTGTTCTTCGACCATCTAAAGTGCTATAGACTGAAAGATGCTCCAGAACCGGCATCCGCAGTTGGAATACAAATAACTCTAAGAGTTCGGTCTCCATCCCGAAAATCTTCATCGAGTGTATGCGAAACGCGCAGTTGCTTAATATCAGGTCCAAATATGCTTGCAGCAAACCACGGCGTTGCTTCGATGGCGGCTCAGAAGGCTCCCAACCACGAAACTCCAAACAGAGTAGATTGTTCAAAGATCTTTGAAGGTACGCGTCAAAAAGTCGTGAAGGAAGGTTAGGTGTCATTGGAACACAGGACCACAGAGAGGGATCACTGATAGCAAGCGCGCGCCAGTGGCTCGAAACGCGCGAGATTGCCCTTTCAAATCGAAAGGACACCTCATTAGTCTGACATTTTACTCCCTCCGCCATAACGAGGAGTAAAATTTCATCGGGAAGGCGCGATATGGGGGCAAGTTGGTTGGATTTCCTATTGAATTGAAGGCGCTTCATAACGAGGGCATCCCGAACGATCTGCAAGCGATGTAAGGCCTTTATTTCTTCTTCTTCCAGTTCTTGAATCTCAGCATGGAGATTTCTTGTTTCCGCGCTATTATAGATACTACTTTGCATCTTAAATGAAGAATTGTCCCAGATACCTCCGAATTATTATCGATCGATGTGGTGGAAGTCTGCAGAGGACGAAAGATCAGGGGATAAGTTGATAACCCAGCATTTATTAGACTTTCAACCCGATTGTTGTGACATGTTTGTAGATGTTGAATTCACAAGCTTTTGGTAAACAAACGCCACGGCTTTACTTGCGTGGTTGGAGATACGATGGGTAGATATGTAATTGATGTGTCTAGTGAATGAATAATCGGACCACACATATCAGTTCCTATTTATTAGCATCAGGAATGAGTGATCCCGAGGATTCATCGAGAACGTGTCGATTCCGGGAATTGTACCATGGGTTCACCGAGCTCGGACGCCTTGATTCTGACTGCGCGGTTGCGCAATCGTGTTTGTGCGTACAGGACAGGCCATGCTATCCGTTGCCAAAAAGTGGCGTTTTGACTCGCATGTAAAGGACTATTTGTTTGGACAGCCACAACAATCCATGCTGTTAGAACCGTCATTACGACTGTGCTTTCAGCGTATTCGCCCAGAGTTCCACGCGATCCATCTTGGATTTCCTTCACGTTCATCCCAAATACACCCTATACATAAGTGAGCAGATATCAGATTATAAATATGTTGCCGACAGTGACTGAACGTACAGCTATCAGACTCGCCGGAAGAAAGACCATGGTGAGGTATGATATCTTGTTTACCGCATCAGAACAACTGTCTTGATTATCATGAAGGTGACATACCCTTTTAGTTGTCGCAGAATCATGTACAGCTGCCTCTGTAAGATCTCGCATACTGCGGCTGTCCTCGATTTTTATGCTCGCAAAAGCCTATGAAGTTATTAGTGGAGGCTTAGTCACGGACAGACAATGTAACTAACCAAGTTCATGACATTCTTCATTCGACTTGTCTGCATGGATCTGCGCCCTTCAAGTCGATCGATCTCCGAGAGGAGATTATCGCATTCTGTTTTGAGGAGTTTATTTGAATGTTCCTGTTCTTGGGAGGTATAGAACGGAGATGACAGGGCTGGGTTTGGGTTAAGTGATACGAATGCAACTGATTTCTGAAAATCTTGGAGGAGCGTTTGATAGTGCAGAAGATGTGCTTGAATTACGTGCAATTCCCGAGTGAGGCGCATATCATTGGTTGATATCACGCGAGATTCCTGTGCTTGTTTCTCAGAATCTGGCGTCAGCAATATCGCCTTGCCAAACTCACTAGTCCATTGATGTGCGTATATAGCACTTCGAATGCTTCATCCCAGGCATATAAAGCATACCATAGCGTGGCTAAGAGGACAAGGGTCGGATCATTAGATTGTTTGTAGAGTTTGTTCCAGTAAACGCTCTGGCCTGCTGTATAAACAAGGGCATGTAATCGTTTAGCAGAAGTCCAACCCCAGTTAGCGGTTGGATGATAAGAGATCATGGTGCTTGATTCCGTACTGCGTATCATGTGTAGGGAGAGTAAATCGAGGAGAAGGATATGGCCGGCTAGATTATTTTTTGAATGAAATGCTAGGACAGGTGTCGGGGTAAGGAAGGAACATACATGGGCGTAGAAGGAGAGGAGCTTGCGTATCAATGATTTCTTCGTCCTCTGTCATATTTTAGAGACATCGAGACATGCAAAAAAAAAAACCATACCCCCGGGTTCCGAATGCATTTGGTCAGGAGGACTTTGGGGGCGATAGGATGATGATGTATTTTCTGATGATAATGAGTTAGCATCTGCATCATTTAGGATTGTTCGAATGAACGGAAGAGTGATTGTGATATCTAGGTTTGTTATATATGAATAGAGGTTAAATGGATGAACATTGAGCCATACGATCTCCTCTGCCTGGCTGAACATCTTCTTGGTATCGCGATGGTATCCAATTGACTGAAGACGAGAAGAAAAAGGGCTCGACGTTGTACCTATCGAGGCTTAATGATGTTTTCAGCTTGTAGGGTATAATGGCATAGACATACTTCGTCCCTAACATTCGCAGAACGGGTAAAGTCATATTATCGACAAACAAAGCTCGAATACAAATATTCTCTGGTCGCTTCTATAACAAGTCAGTGCTTAGAATTCTATGCAATACGTCCCACGTACTTCTTCTTGGATGGATTGCCAATACTCATCCTCATTCTGTTTGGATATGATGTCTGTTCGACGAACCTCAAATTGGCCTCCTTCCATGACATCGAGTTTATATATCGTAGATGTTTCGGCTCGTGCGCAACTGATTAGCATTTTGCTCCGTTTGACCTGATCTGGAGTCCAGTTTCCGAATAAACTCTGAGGATATCCCCTCCATGACGAAGAGGAAAGGTCTGCTGAAGGTGGCTCTGTGGAAGGGAGATCTGAGTTCAGATCCATCCATGGCCATGGACCAGATGGAGTCGCGTGTCGATATCTGATACAAAAAGTGCGGACACATTAGTATTTAATTGACGGCAGTGGGCCCATTAAAGGTCGCATGTTTGCTGCCAGTGTGTAAGTCCCAAGTGAATGTATTACCTTGGTGCAGGCATTCTTGGAAGAACATCACGTTCTGAGCTCTGACGAACAAGTGAAGTACGGATAGACACATGTCTTCCTGGAATACTATGCCCAGGAGCGTCAGGTCGCGCAAAATCATTCGCAGATGGAGAAGGCAAAGACATGAAACTTGATAGAAGTTTGAAGGGAAAAATATGCGCTGTATCTCCATTTCATAATATAAGCGCCAAGAGACGCCCATAGTGATAGAAAATAGACCATCGTGGACGTGTATCCTGGCGAATTCGGTTGCGGCATGTTACATTGTTAAGTAGTGAAGTCCAGATTCTTTGAGCAATCGACAAGTTTCAACCTGGGGTTGCTCGGGCTTGAGCTTGATCAACTGGCTCGAGATCAACATATCATGTCCGAAAGTCCGACAACATTCTCATACCACGATAAATCATTATATAGAAGGAACGACTGTCTTCCTTCTATTTCATCTGCCTACGGGAGACTAACGATAAATATATGTACAGTACTTACACCGCACGCATGGTCAACGGATATTTCAAAATATGAAAAAGAGCGACTGTCTTCCCTTTCTTTGGTCTGCCTGCGGGGACTACTGGTCAATGCAGATGTGGTTTAACTTTAACCCAGCTAGTACATGATAATCCACGTCCCACATCGCCCTCACCGCTTAAGCTTACAGTGATTTGGAGGTAAACTCGCTGGGCCAAACTCGGATCTCATAACCTATCGCAGGATGCCGATATCAAGATTAATGCTGGCGCTCATCTGTGAAATGAGGACTGATGATGGGGTTCGATGATAACTTAAGATATTATTATCATTTGCTCCCCTACCTGATTTCATAATGCCCGTGGATCCACACCACGCGAAAGTAGCATGTAGTCTTGTGGCAAATGAAAGGAAGATGGCGAGAGCAGTTACCTGTCTCCTACATAATTCCCAGAGGTGTGTTCGTGATTCATAGTCGAGCTTGTTCCTAAAGTCAAAGGTATGATGAACGGCAAGAAGGTTCGTAGTGATGAACCATCCGTTTCACTGTCTCATTACATTCTTGTTCACTGATTCTTGCACATCAGGATAAACATGGGGATTCTGGGGGGGTGAACATGAAACCAGTCAGCTAACACATATCCTCGAATAATTGGGTGTACTTACTCTCTGTTTCAGAATTCCGCAACACAGGAAAGCAGCACCAAAGACCATCGGGCGAGCCAGGCCCCGAATTCCGATAATGGAAACCAACGGAAGAATTCCTTTAGCTCGAAGCTCGGTCGGTTTCTCCCCGGAAAAAAAGACAAAAAGGCGGATCAACTTGAGAAGGGTCAACCAGTGAGATACTTACTTACCCCTAGAGTGAGAGGCGGAAATGACAATTGTGATATGCAGACAGTGAACAAGAGTAGCGAATCGAATACGACGGGGATGGATGTGAATAATTCCAATATCCCCCAGATTCTGCCCCCTTTCTCGTCATCTGGCGATACAGATGAATCGCCTGATGTCTGCGACTCGCCTGTGACGGGTAGTCGAAACGATGGTGCAGAGAATGGTGTACTGTCTCTCGAACCAGAAAGCAGACAGGGCAGCGTCGAGGAATTCCATGATGCCCCGGAAGGACACGAAGACAATGAAAAAAAGACTGGAAAAGAGGCACAACATCTTAATCGCGGAGTTGACAACGAACCACAGCATGAAAGCCGTCGCAATTCGTCTACATCTGATGATATGGTGGAAGGGTCAGACACTGTCGATGAAGCAAGTGGGTCGGAACTGGTCTCGCCGGACGCTGATCAAGATACGTTACCGAAGGCTGGTGAGCCTGACATCTCACCAACCGCATCAAGCAAAGATGAAGATGTCACGTCCCAGGGAGGACAAATCAGTCAAAGTATCTGTCCCATTGCAAATGAAGACAAACCAATCTTTCAGAAACAACGGAAGGTCAGTGCCGCTCTTGCGCCTGTTTGTTAAAATTGCCTCTAAATTCCTCGTGACGGACAGCGAAACCTGAGAATGCGCAACGTGATCATATTCGGAGAGAGCGGTGTCGGGAAAAGCTCCTTGATCAACCTGATTGCCGGCCAGACGATTGCGAAGACATCCGGTGACGCGGTTGGATGTACATTCCAACACACGAGTTACGTGGTAACAATTCGAGGAATAAGCTATAAGCTTTGGGACACAGCTGGTCTAGACGAAGGAGCTTTCGGATCGGTTCCTGCTGCCAAAGCGGAGGAACAGCTTGGACTCTTCCTGCAGGCACTGGTAGCCGCCGACGGTGTTGACCTCCTCGTATATTGCGTGCGTGGTACACGGTTGAGGAAAGCTCTCCTTCGCAATTACAAGATCTTCTATGGGGCGATTTGTAGGAAGAAAGTTCCCGTGGCGATTGTGGTGACAGGCTTGGAACATCATGAGCCAGAAATGGAGGATTGGTGGACGATGAATAATGCCGAACTGAAGAAACATGGAATGCGCTTTAATGCTCATGCATGCGTTACAACCCTGAGCAGTGCTATGGCCCACTCTAAACTTCGCGAACGCTGTGAAAGATCAAAGACAACAATCCATGATCTCATCGCGAATAGTGTTCGTGCCGAGGCTTGGAAAGTTAACGAGAAGGTATGGGTGAAGAAAGCAATGCTCGGGGTCTCTCCGATTTTCAGCGGGAAATGGGATACACAGAAGATGTTGGTCCCAAACGTTGTCGTCTTCGATCCTGATCAAACTCCCCCACAAGCCAAAATTGCAAGAGGCATTTATGGGCAAACACAAGCGGCCACTTTGCAGATAGGTGACAAATGGTACGACTTCCGACTCGTATCCAACTTGTCATCCCCCGACGGGGACGGTCTTCAGATGATTTCTATCGAGCCGGACGCCAACCTCTTAATATTCTACGCGAGAGCGGATAAATTTGAGGACAAGAACACACAGAAAAATCTCACCTATTTCTTGGAAAAGTATGGTGGTGATATGACTCCGGTGATCATCGTTATCACGGGACTTAATAGTCAAAGCTCGCTCGAGAGTTGGCGAGGGCAACCAACACACCTCTCGCAACCAAATAGGGCTTATGTTGAGGATGCGGTCTTCGCATATTATCCGGACGCAGGTGCAGAAGAGCAGTGTCAAAAGGAAGCAGATAGGAGATTATCGGAGTTGATTGAATCCAGCTATCTCGATCGAAGTGCGGTGAAAAACCGAGAGAAACTGAAGATACTGAAATTCCTAGAACGAAAGAATAAAGAGAGGAACACGCAACGCAACACAGAAAACCGAACCCCTGGCATATTGCGCAAACCACCTAATAAGAAGCAAGCCAAAGACTCGCGCTCATCAGGTGCCACTGCTGGCGTTGTGGTCTCTTCTGCCTCCCAACAATCGATTTCGATAATCAACTTGAATGTTGAGACGCCTTAATCCTGGATACATTTTAATACCTCGAATATGTCTATAAAATCTCCTTACGCTCCCGTACTTCAGGTAGCTGCATGAACGTGTCAGTCGCAACTTATCCACACAAAGACTCGGATGTGATTCATTTACCGTCTACTTGTTTCTTCTCCATATAACAGGCGCCAGCATCGCAAAACTAGTTCCATTAGTTTTAGTTTCAATTGACTGCCCTTTGCTGACCATTGAGTTGTCACATCGATAAGTGCAAGTTCCCAATGTTTTGCAGCCGCGTTCATTTCAGGTGATCGTTTTTGTGCTGACAGCAGACTGAGCTTGACCTTTGGAGTTCAAGTTACAATTCGAAAGGTGAGCAATATTCACTGCGGCGGGATCTATATTGTTACTAATCAGGCAATGCAATACTACATAAGTAGTACGTATACGGTGCTGTGGGGAGTCAGCTCTTTGTCAGTACACACCGTGACACCCGATCCACGGTAACAATTAGGTCTTCTAACAGGTATTGTCCGATGTAAATCGGCTGTTGTATCACGATAAGCAATGAAGCCGTCAGGTGTCGCGTTCGTAGCCCGCTACCGTCGCAAGGATTGAACATCGTCGTAAGCTATCTTACATTCGACCCGAAAATTAACGCACCACTTATACGACTATACGTTACAGCTACATGGTGGATCTATAAAGGCTGCCTATTAGATGTAGGACCGTAGATCTCATCAAATATCAACCCCTGTTTTCTTATATACAACTTGTCTTCCACCTCATAACACATATTGAACATGTCCAATTCGCCGCTGCCTGTGCTTGTTGTGAGTTGCTCCCGAATACTCCTTTCGTGATGCTTGACTGTTGGATTTAGGCTGGCGCAGGTCCGTCGGGCCTTGTTGCAGCCTTGACGCTCCTCCGGAATAATATTCCTGTTCGCATCATCGAGAAAGAACCGATTCACCGCATCGGTCAACGAGGACCTGGAATTTTCGTGAGTGCTGCCCTTTGATTTCAGAAATGCGGGAATTTTTGACACCTTGACAGCCGCGTTCGCTTGAACTTTTCCACTTCCTCGAAGTGCCCGAAGTAGATGCTGTCTCCAAACCAATCCCACTGATTCAGGCGTACAAGCCCAACAGCGTCGAGCCTCTAAAATCGTATCCCATGTCGCCATACACTGAACCAACGCCTGCTTTCCCTATAGTAGGTTGCTTTACTTTTGTCAACGCAGTCTGACCATATACACGCTTTAGTTCAATCCGAAAATGATTGGTCAACAAACACTGGAGGCGATCTTGCGCTCTCATCTTGAGAAACAGGGTTGCTTTGTAGAACTGGGCTCGGAGTTGCGGTCATTTGAACAGAATGATGACCGGGTAGTTGCACACATCATAAAGAAACAGGGGGACGAGGAAGTAACGGAGACGATTGAGGCTAGTTTCCTCATTGGAACTGATGGAGCCAGGGGTAACAGTTTGCTCTATATATCTTTCGGCCGACTTGAAATCTCACATGTCGATGATGCAGGGGTCACGCGCAAACAACTCGGATTGAGTTTCCTAGGGGAAACACGGGATGATCTCCATCTTGTCATGGGAGATATCCGTTTAGCAGGAAAGGGGATTGATAGAGTGGTATGTCAATTCGTCCACTTTCAAGGTTTTGTTCACATAATGTGGTTCAGCACTGGCACCAGTTCGGAGAAATGAACCACAGCATGTACGTTTCTTTTCTAAAACATCATTCCATTTTATCTCACTCGAATAATGCACATACGCAGGTTGATGCTTCGCCCAACAGACGAATTCGGCGAAGATGGATTCCAATACATGGTCCTCTCACCAAATTCACAGATAGACCTTGCAAAATTGGCGACAGACAAGGACGCACTGTTCCAGACGATGCGTGATTTTACCGGTACAGAAATAGAGTTCAAAGAACTTATTTGGGTCTCTGAATTCCGCCCCAATATTCGAATGGTCGACAACTTCGGCAAGGATAGAGTTTTTGTCGCTGGAGGTATGTTCTTTTCACGTTCTCTTCATGGATCTCGATAAATTATGAACAATGTTTTCATCTCATTAGATGCCGCCCAGTGAGGATTCACCCTGAAAACAAGGAGAAAATTACCTGACCCATTGTCTCACAGCGTTCACAGTCCTACCGGCGGCCAGGGTCTCAACTCCAGCGTTCAAGATGCTGTAAGCTCCTTTACTTCCTCATATGTACGACGATTAACCCATCAACCAGTTTAATCTAAGCTGGAAACTCTCTCTCGTATACAAAGGCATATCTCCTGCATCCCTACTTTCGACTTATACGACGGAGCGTATTCCCGTCATCGCCGAGATGCTCAACCTCACAACTGTGCTCCTCAACAAAACCGTTGGACGCACAGAAGCAACGGCCGAAAGCGCTTTCGAACGCGGTCAACGACTTTATATGCTTGGTGTGAACTACCGGTTCAGCCCGATCGTGGTCGACGAATTCTCCGACGCGGGTCCAGTTGATGCGTACGGGCTCATCCAGAATGGAGTGTTAATCGCTGGAGACAGAGCACCTGACGCGCCGAAATTGGTGAGCAACAATGGAAACCACACGAGATTGTTCAATATCTTCCGCCCTGCGCACCATACTGTGCTCGTATTTGCTCCGGATACCGCATCCGTTACCCCGATAATATCCGCTCTTGGCCGGTATGCGCCCGACATCGTGCGCCCGGTCGTCGTTCTTCCTTCCACTGCTGCCCGTTCTCCGAACTCTACAGATACTACCACCTTAGTTGATGAAGGCGGATATGCTTATGGTGGGTATTTGGTGAAAAATGGGGAGACGCGGGTCGTGATTGTACGGCCTGATGGAGTAGTTGGCGCTATCGTTGCTGGAGAGCATGGAGTAAAGAAATACTTCGATCTGGTCTTTGCTCTCTAAATCTTTGTTACCTATGGATATTACTACTGTAGATACATGTATTAAGAATCACTACTCATTGTTGTATCATCTGAAATTTCGAGAATCGTATGCCAACCTTTTAATATTCTACGCAGGAGTGGAGAAATCTGAGGATAAGAACACACAGAAAAATCTCACCTATTTCTTGGAGAAGTATGGTGGTGACAAAGTGCTGAAAGTGCCGTTTTGCACATTGGCGATTAAAGTCTCGTAGTTTGTATCCACACCTGCTGCAGTATATCCATCGGTACTTTCCCTCCAATCGTTCGAATCGTATTGCCAAACAACTGTCCGTAAACCGAAGGCATTGGCGAAAGCGCGGATGCGATCATCGACATCACCGAACGGAGGCTAGAGGATGATGACTGTGAGACAGATGGTTTAGAAGTATAAGGCTTCCCTACCCTCCAGCAAGTTGGGGTAACGCCAGCGACTAACTTGATAGCTTGCAACTATCGCAGCCCTCAATATGGGGCTGTTTTCCCAGATTAACATGAATACTCACGGCTGAAGTTCAACATCAGTATAAGAGGAGGAAGATAAGACGAACATCCTTACTGTATAGAATTCTGCGAAGGCTCGTTTGTCAAGGAAGTCACTATAATGAAAGCCTTTCAGTACAAAATGCTGACTCCAGTGGTCATCGTTGTTATAGGACTCGATAGTCAAAGCTCGCCCGAGAGTTGGCGAGGGCGATCAACACACCTCTCGCAACCGAGTAGGGCTTATGTTAGGAAGCGGGTAGGCGATTATCGGAGTTGATTGAATGTATCTCGATCAAGGTGTGGCGAAAAACCGAGGAAAACTGAAGGTACTGAAATTCCTAGAACGAAGGAGAACACGCAGCGAGAAAACCGAGCCACTGACGGTGTACTACGCAAACGGCCTAGTCGGGGCTCAGAAGCAAGGCAAAGACTCGCGATCACTAGCTAGTAGATGCCAAACGCGGGTGCTGTGGTCTCTTCTGCCTCCCAACAATCCATTGCGATGAACAGTACTGAGATTCTTTGAAGCCTTGAACACAATTTGACAACTCGCCTCCTTACGCTCTCGCACCCTAACTACATGGCATATTAGTGGCGACCCAACCACACAGACTCAGATATGATTCATTCACCGTTCACTTGTTTCCTTTATTAATTCCATTCGTGAACCAGCCAATAGCGCAACAAGAACTGATTAGTTTCACTAGACCCTTATTCTGACTATTGCGTCTTCATCGATAAGTTCCCAACATTTGCAGCCGCTGATGATTATTTTTGTACTGGGAAACTCGAAGTTCGAGTTGGGGTTGAAATATAGGTCATGCTGTCGATCCCAAGTCGATCCATGCCGTTGTAGTAAATACCAAATGGAGCCGCTCACCAATCGCTTACCAGAGACTGTCAGCAGCCCGGCAGGAGCCGAGCACTTTACCAACTACCACGACTATTCATACCAATCCATACCCCGGTCCGCGGTAAAATTTACTTCTCTTCCAACAGATATTGTCCGATGAATCGGCTGTTGAATTCTGATCCTGCAATGAAGCCGGGAGGTGTCGTGTTCGTCGCCCGCTATCATCGCAAGTATGTTGAACATCATCGTAAGCTATCTCACATTCAACCTGACAATTAACACACCACTTATACGACTAGACGCTACAGCTACATGGTGGATCTATAAAAGGCTGCCCATTAGATTTAGGACCGTGTATCTCATCAGAATCTCAGTCCCTATTTTCTTATATACGACTTGTGTCCCACCTCATAACCACTCATAAACACATTGAACATGTCCAATTCACCACTGCCTCCTGTGCTTGTTGTAAGTTGCTCCCGAATACTCCTTTCGTTATGTTTGACTGTTGGGTTTAGGCTGGAGCAGGTCCATCGGGCCTTGTTGCAGCTTTAACGCTCCTTCGGAATAACATTCCTGTCCGTATCATCGAGAAAGAGCCGATTCACCGCATCGGTCAACGAGGACCTGGAATTTATGTGAATTTGCCCTTTGACTTCAGAAATGCGGAAATTCTTAACACCTGGACAGCCGCGTTCGCTTGAACTTTTTCACTTCCTCGAAGTGCCCGAAGTAGATGCTGTCTCCACCCCGATTCCACTGATTCAGGCGTACAAGCCCAAGGGCGTCGAACCTCTGAAATCATTTCCCATGTCACCGTATACTGAACCAACACCTGCTTTCCCTATAGTAGGTTGCTCTATTTTCTTCAAAGCAGTCTGACCATATATATACGCTTTCAAGTTCAATCCGAGAGTAATCGGCCAACAAACACTGGAGGCGATCTTGCGCTCTCATCTTGAGAAACAGGGTTGCTTTGTAGAACTCGGTTCGGAGTTGCGGTCATTTAAACAGAGTGATGACCGAGTAGTCGCACACATCATAAAGAAACAGGGGGACGAGGAAGTAACGGAAACGATTGAGGCTAGTTTCCTCATTGGAACCGATGGAGCCAAGGGTAACACTTTGCATCCTTCAGCCGACATGAAATCTCACATGTCGATGACGCAGGGGTTACACGCAAACAACTCGGATTGAGTTTCTTAGGGGAAACACGGGATGATCTTCATCTAGTCATGGGAGATATCCGTTTGGCAGGAAAGGGAATTGATAGAGTGGTATGTCAATTCGTCCGCTACCGAGACTTTGTTCACATAATATGGTTCAGCACTGGCACCAATTCGGAGAAATGAACCACATCATGTATGTTTCTTTCCTAGACATCGTGGCATTTTATCTCACGCGACGCACACGCAGGTTGATGCTTCGTCCATCAGATGAATTCGGCGAAGATGGATTCCAATACATGATCTTCTCACCAAACTCAGAAATGGACCTTACAAAATTGGCGAAAGATAAAGAAGCACTATTCCAGACGATGCTTGATTTGACCGGTACAGAGATAGAGTTCAAGGAACTTATTTGGGCCTCTGAATTCCGCCCCAATGTTCGAATGGTCGACAGCTTTGGCAAGGGCAGAGTTTTTGTCGCTGGAGGTACGTTCTTTTCATGTTGTTTTCATCGATTTCAACGATTTATTAAAAATGTTATCATCTCGTTAGATGCCGCTCAGTGAGGGTTCACCCTGAAAAAAAGACAAAATTAGCTGACTATTATCTTGCAGCGTTCACAGTCCCACCGGAGGCCAGGGTCTCAACTCCAGCGTTCAAGATGCTGTAAG
>MU267656.1:0-106200 GCA_021014935.1 Hygrophoropsis aurantiaca
ACGAGAAAAAAGAAATCAAGACGCGACCGAGACGCGACACTAAAATTGGAATAAAATATCCGAAAATTTGCCACTTGATATTACCTTGTGTAAATTACGGTGTGGTTCTTCAAACAACCTCCTTGTGACTCTCAAACTTATCTACTTCAGAAAAGTAAAGCAGGAAAATTCTCAAACCAGGAAGGATGGATCCATCTATTCCTTCATTTGATGGTCAATCGCCCGTTCCGCCCCCTCCCGTACCAACCATAAAAACAACTTCTCCAGCACAACCCTCGCTATTCAGCACCATATTCGGTGACAAGTACGTCCCTTTTCATCGCATATAACTCCTCGCGAACTAACTGATTCATCAAGTGCAGCCCTTACTTCCAGGCCGGATTCGGTCTTATGGCAAGCATATGTGTTTATATGTTGCCCCTCATGCTAATCCTCGGTGATTTAGAGCGTTGGAGTAGGCCTCACCGTCCTACGCCAAGGGCTCGTTTTCGGGTCCACTGCGCTTCGGAGAAGAATGCTCGTCTCACTGGAGGTCAATAATAAAGACCGTGCTTATGAGTGGTTTCTTACATGGATGGCACACCAAGCAAATACCGCTTCTAAAACCCGCCGAACAAATTCATGGCTGCGAAGCCATGAACTCAGCGTCGAAACATCAGTCGAACAGCGTAGCAATGGAAGTACTTCTGTTCTATTCAAACTCGTAGCCGGACCAGGTATTCACTGGTTCAAATACCAAGGTGCCTGGATGCAGGTTGGTTTTAATGATTTGTTTCGTGCACTGTCGTTTAATCCTCTTGTTTAGATGAAAAGAGAACGTGAAACACGGTCTATGCAGCTTATGTCTGGCGTGCCATGGGAGACTGTTACTTTGACAGCATTATCCAGAGATCGGACGCTGTTCCCAAAACTCCTTGCGGAAGCTAGGGATTTGGCCATGCGCGATCAAGAGGGTAAACTCATAATTCGAACGGCGTGGGGCATTGAATGGAAGCAATTCGGCCTTCCTCGACGCAAACGACCACTGAGTAGCGTTGTATTTGCTGAGGGAATAGCGCAGAAGGTAGAACACGATATCAAAGCTTTTCTCCAACGTCGCCAATGGTATGCTGACAGAGGTAGGCCTCAATCTCAAACTGCCAATCCACCTACGAATAACATTTCGCAGGTATACCATACCGAAGGGGCTATCTTTTACATGGACCGCCGGGATCTGGGAAGACCTCATTCATTCAAGCACTAGCTGGCTCGTTGTCATACGATATATGTGTGCTTAATCTCTCAGAGCGAGGACTGACGGACGATAAGCTCAATCACTTACTTTCAAATGCCCCAGAACGGAGCTTCGTGCTCATAGAAGATGTCGATGCAGCTTTTAACAAGCGAGTCCAAACTAGCGAGGATGGGTGAGCAATCCTGTGATGTTATCCTGCAATACACATTACTCATAGTGGGCAGGTATCAATCTTCTGTTACCTTTTCGGGTTTCCTTAACGCATTAGATGGAGTTGCATCAGGAGAAGAACGCATCATTTTCATGACCACCAACCATGTCGAGAGACTTGATCCTGCACTTATCAGACCAGGCCGAGTAGACCTTAACGTGCTGGTGGACGACGCTTCGCCTGCTCAAGCCAAAACGCTGTTCACGCAGTTCTATGGCGGTGAAGAAAACACTACGAATGGCACCGAAGACGAGGTGACTCGATTAGCTGAACAATTACACACCTTAGTAGAAAGGGAGATGCAGGATGGTAGACGAATCAGCATGGCTGCCTTACAAGGTCTTTTCATACGCAGCAATCCTCCAGAGGCACTGAAAAGCTGCCAAGAACTCTTCATCAATAAGCGGACATGAAATAGACGATCGATACGAGTAGCTGGTAACATATCACGAAGATCTATACCCACAACTTGAATGAATAGGTCAGAAGGTTGCTTTGCGTTTCCGGCCAGTAAATTTTGAATCGCGGGGAACCCCCTCTTTTCCTCGCTGTCGGTATAACTGCATAGGAATCAGTTAAAAATTGGACATATGTAACATTTTTATTATACTTGCCTCTTTTTTCTTCAATATCCAATCTCTATCCTTGACAGATTTTCTCTTTCCGCTGCGATCTTTGCCACTGACCTTTTGTCTCCGCCTCTCAAAGCGAGCGTGCTCGTCCTCTTCCCCTTCCAGCCCCTCCGGCACTCGCTGTTGTGCGCCTCCACCACCGCCAACAAAGAGGCACAGGAATACCTTCTTCGCTTTTTTGGAATTTGGATAATCAACGACGATACCACCGCCAAACCCAGCCTTTTGGGCTATCGATGTGATGAGTTGTATTTGATCGTCAGATGTCGGATAAAATTGGAAGACCGCACGAGAGGGGTTTCGTAGAGCGGAATGTAGAGTGGTGAAAAAGCGAGTCAGTCGATGAGGAGGAGATGATGTGGGATGTGATGTTTCCGCGTTCAAAAGCCACTGAAGCACAGATATGCTGTAGATCGCGATCATGAAATTAATCGCACCAAGAAAAGCGGAGATGACAACCTTATGGCGCCGTCAAAGCTACCAGGACGGAAACCAAAACCTTGACCGATATCTTGTAAGAAAAGATCCCCCTCCAGTTCTCTTTCTAAGGCGACCTCTATAATGATTGCTTAAATTGGAACAACAGTGTGCAGAATGATATCGACCTACCGAGCATGCTGGGGGCGATGTCCATCCCAGCCCATATGTATCCTTCCTCGTCTAGAATCTCCCCTGACAATCCTGATCCGCATCCGATATCTAAGAGAAATGCGGGTTCGTCTGGCGGGAGATTTAGAAGTTCTAGAGCTCGATAGGTCATATCAGCCTGTATTTGCTGATTTCGCGTACTGTGAGCTCGTGAGCAGCGCTCCACGAATAGTGTTATGGCTGCACCGACTTTTTGGTGTATTTCTTAGCTTCTGTATCACCATAGTACTGTGTGTGTATACAGGTCAACTGCAATCTTTGGATATAGAATACAATATCCTTACGATTTCGGGGGGTGCTTGGAGTTCTGGACGGGACATGATAGTGGGGAATGAAAATCTTAAAGTTGGTTGAGTGGTAGATTGTGGTCGATAACCACGTGGTTTTACAGTTGCAGACTAAGAGTATATCTGCTCCTTGCAATCAATCCAACAGGGCTCATACAGGGCTTGCTAACGAAGAATGGCAACAACAAGCAAACAGTATAAGGCGATTGGAGAGGACCTTTGGAAAGGCAGAACAGAAAAAATCGTAAGTACCGCTCCCATTCAATATACACCTTTCAGTGATATAATTCGGACCTGACCCCCCCAGAACAGAATGCTGAGCTATTTGCTCTAACATACGGGGCCCTCGTCGTGCAATTGATTCAAGATTACGAGGATTATGCAGAGGTCAACAAGCAGCTTGAGAAGATGGGCTATAATATTGGCACCCGCTTGATCGAGGATTTCTTGGCTCGAAGCTCTCTGGGACGATGTTCTGACTTTCGAGAAGTTGCTGAAGTCATAGCAAAGGTGCGCACATATACCATTCGTAGCATCCTGTGACGATAATTTCATGATAGATCGGATTCAAATCGTTTTTGAATGTTACACCAGGCGTCACACATGCGGCCCCTCCTCCGCCGTCTTCGTCCACTCGCCCAACCGGTACAACTCAGTCAAGCACCCTAGGAAGCTCTTTCATTTTGACTCTGGACGACAATCCCCTTGCCGAATTTGTTGAACTTCCGGAAGAGGCTCTAGAGGGAGGCCTGTGGTTTAGCAACGTCCTATGCGGTGTACTTAGGGGGGCGCTGGAGATGGTATGATCCAAATACATTTGAGCAAGCTGAAGTATTGACCATGATACAGGTCCAGCTACAAGTACAGGCCGAATTCCTGTCAGATGTTCTCCGGGGGGATGAGTGTACAGAGATACGAGTTACCCTCGTCAAACATTTGGAGGAAGAAGTTCCTGTAGGAGATGATTAGATGCTTTTCGCGACCTCATCAAAATGTATTGTAATGTGTGTTGGATATCTCAAGCTCAAGCGTAGCATCCGCTCCCTCGCAGTAAATTGGCAGAGTTGTGAGCGATATCAATGTAGAGTATATGGCAATAAAAATCCACTCTGTGCATGTACAAATGGTTAACCCCAGCGATCCACTTTGTTGAGGTGTCGTGCCGTCCTGGCATTGGTTTGTGTGTTCTGTCCTCTGACTGGTAGATGCATCGCGTGCCTCTTTCCGACGTAACTCCCAATCATACGCTGATGCGCGATGTTGTCCTTGACTACCCTCTTTGCTTCTGACTCAATCTTTAAGCTCTTCAACGGGTCGGCTCCTCCCTTTTTACAGGCAGCCAAAAATGCATTTCGTAGGTCTTGAGCTGGTACCGAAGGTGGTGCAGCCTTGAAGCTGGGTCCTGCTAGAGGAACACGGAGAAGTGGTGGCGCGGTAGAGGGCGAGGCAAGAAAAGACGCGAGTTCTGTTATTTGATGGGGAGTTAAACTGCGAACTTTGCATCTGTCGTGGATTTGAAGTCGGGCACACAGACGATGTGCAGTTTTATGCCCAACGCCATAGAAAGCAGTCAACGCAAACTGTGAGATTATCAATATAGTCCCTGATATCTTTCGTGCTTTCTTACCCTTGCCAGCTGATAGTCAGGTAATTGAACGCCAAGGATGTGAACCATGGCAAGTGAATGGACTGAAACTGTGAAAGGCTTTCGAACAAATCCGAGTTGGGTATCACTACATATTCACACTCCGCGGTTTTGCCATCCAGACCTCCACTTCGACAACGTACACAGCTGTTTTACTCTCGTCTCAAGTCTGTGGACGCTGCTGCTTATTCTGTCATGTCAAACAGTCAAATAGAGGGACGTCGTGAAGATGCGCTGGTAAAACAACGCATGCAGCAGCGAGAAGAGTACGAACGGCAGAAACAAACTCTCATTAATGAAACTGAAAAGTCGCGCCCGTCATCCAACAAATTTGTTGGCCAGCATGATTCTATGGAGGAAAACCTCAAGAATAGTACTGTCGGCCTCGTTCGCCTTGAGGATTTCCAGCAAAGACGGAAAGAGATCGAGGAAGCGAAGGCGAGAGAAGCTGCACGTACAAATGAACTCAAGTATGTCGAAGTCCAATCACACTTTGCTCCCACACATTTTCAGTCCTATCCACTCGTATCTCGTATCGCTAGTTAAAGGGCAGATGGCTTACATTTCTTGGAGAATTTGTTTAGGGAAGAGACGAAACGAGTGAAGAAACGGAAGAAGGCAGCGAAAGCCACTTTATCATTCGCAATGGACGACGAGGGAGAAGGCGAAGCCGAGAACTCGTCTGGTCAGACGCCAGAAGTTGATTCCGGAGAACATCCAGCAAAGCGCTCCAAATTTCGGAAAAATCCCAATGTCGACACGTCATTTCTACCTGATCGTGAACGAGAAGAGGCTGAAAGGAAAGAGCGAGAACGTCTGCGGCAGGAGTGGATCCGGAAGCAAGAAGAGACGAAACTGGAAGAAATTGAAGTAACTTACTCTTATTGGGACGGAAGTGGGCATAGAAAGAGCGTGTTTGTGAGTAGCACATCTGTGTGAACGTCCCTCTAACCACTATCTCATACTCTGCACAGTGCAAGAAAGGCGACTCTATCAGCTCATTCTTGGAGAAATGCCGGCAGCAATTCCCAGAGCTGAGAGGTGTCAGTGTTGACAACCTCATGTATATCAAAGTGAGTAAATTTGAAAAGGTGGAATTGGGATCGTTTGACCTCTTCTTAACCTAGGAGGATTTGATTATACCACATGTAGGTTAACAACATCACACCATTTTCTACTTTCTCTGACAAAGCTAATAGCACCATACCTTTTACGACTTCATCATCAACAAGGCACGGGGGAAATCAGGTCCCTTATTCAACTTTGACGTTCACGATGATGTTCGCTTGTTAGCTGATGCAACGAAAGAGAAGGACGAGTCACATGCCGGAAAAGTGGTTGAGCGGAGCTGGTATCAAAGGAACAAGCATATCTTCCCCGCATCAAGGTGGGAGGTCAGTATTTGAATTTCGTATGACGAATTGGTATTAATGTTTTTGTCTAGGTATTTGACCCCGAGAAGAGCTATGGAAAGTACACGATTGCATGAGACCGGGCACCATCAGTTATATTGTACACTTTATGGAATACAGCCCATACAACGTCGACTGAAGTTTAAGCGTAATTTAAGACTTCGGGGGATGGAACTGTTATATTATAAACAACAATGGCCGTTGGCTGTCAATTGCGCCAAAAAAGTTAAGCCACAAAAGTAAATGCCAGGACCGTGGATTGAACACGGGACCTCCAGAAACCAGATTAACTTCAGTCTGTTGCTCTCCCAGCTGAGCTACCCCGGCGATATGAACATGAGTTTGCCCGCTCACATGGACTGTTAAAATATTGATGTCGCCAATGAACGAATGGTCTGCTAGATTCCAAATACTGCCACTTGCTCTTGTGGCCCATTGACAACTGTAGACTTTCACAAATTTCACATTTAGCACATTTGACAATGCAACCAGCCCCTTGATACTGTGCGAGCTAAGTTACATCCATGAAATTTACGCTGATCGCGACCTTTAGATCCCTTGTTGCACATGAATGGCTTTGTACTTGCGGTGATCACTTCCGCCGCTTTGACCTTTCCTGACCTTTCCCAAAATTTCGATGAATTGCTTTGACCTCAAACTTCTGTATAAAGGATATAATGATGGCGCGCATACACGCTATTGCAAGACATCATGGCACTCGCGCAGATCGATATCCCTCCCTTCTTTTTGAACCACTTTGTCGAAACGGATGTTTGCCTTTGTGATCTTGATTCCTGCTTTTCTCCGTGCAAAGAATGCAAGGAGTTGCTAGGATCTCGCGAAATCCTCGGCTTTGCACGCTCCACCACCTTATTTGACCCATTCCGAGAAGATGAACCCTTGGACAATATGCCGTTGTGGAAAGAAGACTTGGACAAGGAGCTTGGTCTCGTTTTTAAACCAGCCTTTCTAGCTTGTTGCTCTGCGGAAGAGACGGCCTCAAGAATCTTACGAATATCGGGCGATCTTTCCAAAGAAAATATGCGGATATTGATCGCCGAAATTTTCCTCCATTGGAGTCGATTTCAGTTCAGAATACCAAACTCGAATGAATTTGCGATGAAGATTGCGATTATTTTGGAACGTTTGGCCACTGGTATTGGTTTCCATCAGCCGATCGCGCGCCTGGGGTTCCAAGATGAGCTGTCCTCGCTATGTGTTAACAGATTTCAGTTAGCTTGGCATCGAGTAAGCTTTCGTTCCTAGAGCCTCGCGCTATGGAGTTTAACCGTCACCCTAGCTTGTTTACAATGCCATCGACCCACAAGCATCTCGATCCAGGCGTCGTCTATTTTTCAGTGCCATGTCCATTTTGACGATGATCAGTCATCTGTTTCGTGTCCACATCGTTCCTCAACAAACTGCCCTAAACCTGCTGGAATTTCTCTCCGAATTCATGCCTAAGCGCGATGCTGTGATCATAACATACGCTTTCTTGCTGCAGCTGGGGTTTCGTATCTATTCGGATGATGGGATCGGTATCATTCAGGATCTTGTTAGGAGGTTGGATGAAAATTTGCGAAATCGTCCCCCGTATGATCCGATTCATCAACTCGTGGGTAGTTATTTTTCCTGACCATCTGAAATTGCACATGTTGAAAAACTTGATTTTGGCAGGCTTATCCCCTCAAAACAATTGTGAATGAGTGGCACCAGACACGGTTCGCTTTGAACCGCGTAGGAAGCCAAAGATGATTTCATCTTGGAATAACACCCTGGTATCGCTTGCCAAATGCATGTCTCGATGCCGTTTACCGGAGAAATGGTTATTATCTACTCATCGCTATGATATGTATATATTGATAGGGGTCTAAACATCGTGGCTAGATTGTAAAATTTCTCACATCTTGGTATATGTTCAACACAGTTAAATTCACCATGGACCTCTAGCCTCGCATAGTATTGGATACTGTATAAAACCCCATATTGGATCCTATAATACATATTTATCTGATTGTCTAGGTTATATAAGTGAGCGGTCCCGAACGAACGGTGCCAATGATTGCGAGAGAAATCAGTGTAGATGATCGATGTAGTGGGACGTAATATCGAAGAAAGTCCACAAAAGTCCGTGCGTGATGATGCTTCGCACTGCGCTGACACCGAGACCACGATATATACGTGCAATACCAGCGAGCATCGGTTTTGGATCCTTGGGATCAGGACCTGCCAAAGTGGTCAGTGGCACATAGTAACACACAATCTTTATCTTACCTCGCACGAGACGATGTAAAGTGTCCCATACTCCTCTTGGTGGAATACCAGACAAGGCACGTTGCTGGACTTTTGTTTTGACTCTGTTGGCAGGCATGAGAAATGTCTCGAAGCTGTGCGCACGAACTCACACATCAACGGGATAAATGAGTGCCCAAGATGTCACACCAGCCAGTGAACCGCAAACAAAGGGAATTAGTGATACAGGTATCGGAAGCCAGTGAGGTGTTGGGCCCTGCTCTCCAGACCGTCTTCGCCCAAGTAGATGTCGCATAGCGTCATATTCAAAGAAATACAACGCAGTTCCTGCGGTATCTCGGACTGTTTCGTAGGTTAGCAAATTAAATGGTGAGTAGCGATGATATACGAACAGAAATGAAGCGGGAATCCAATATATAGCCCGGATAAGCCGTTGCGCCTGAATATCTCTCCAACAGCTTCGAGGGTATTTGGGGGTTTTACAAGATTGATCCCCTTGCTTGCTGCTATGGTAAATTCTAGTTGTCTTCGGACCTATAGCTATCACCTCAACATTCGGCAGTCTATTAATCCAATATGGAAGTTGAACCCTGACCTTGACTAACTCAAAGGCTACACATCATTGAGTGAGGCCCTGCTTTCAAAATCGCGCAGGGAAGACTCACGAGCACTTGCAAAAGATATTAAAGACCCAGATAAAGCTCCACTGATGCCTCCCGTCATTGCCGCATCTGCCATCCGATCCCGGCTGAAATATTGATGATTGCGACAATACTCCTTGGTTCCACTATAAATAGTGAATGAAGCAGCACCTGGATTCACAATTTGAGATAAGTGATATAGCACTGACTGAGCCTTCCAACTTACGAACAAACGATATTGTCACAAGAGGTATCCATAGTCCACGGTAGAATCCCCTGACACCTTCTTCCCGATAGACGAGGCCGGCAAGTCTCACCACGGATATTCGGGACTTGGTAGTTTGTAATCTAGACTTAAGGGAGTCTAGCTAATAGACCATGAGAATTGAGTCCTTCTTTGTCGTCAAGAGATAGAATTTACCGGATATCCAGCAAACGTGGAAATGTAGCTCGCCGAGAGGGCACAAACCACCGACTTATTCCCTAGGTGAACAAAAACACTGTAAGCGCGTCACACAAGTATCTTTCTCGCACACACTTCGAAGGAAATCGTTCACGGCGGCCTGATCAAACCAGGGGTTGGATGGCTTGCTACTGAGCGATGAATACGGTGTTAATAAACATGAATGTGATTGTTTACTTGCCTTGTTCCATCCATGAAGTGCTTTGCGTTTGACAGAACAAAGTGTCCAATGTCGTGCTGGTGCACGTCGAGAACGTCGATGTCCTTTGCAAAGCAATGGTGGAGTTAACAAAAACGTCTGTGATTGGAGCCAGAGAGAAGTCTTCGAGAGAAAATATGTCCAAGGAGTACTTGGAGTCACGTTGTACACAAGTGCCATAGCCAAATACGGCTCCAAATATCTTACCCTGCTTTGTTGCTGACTTAGTGCTGATTTGGTTACTGGCTTGAACTTATGTCCCATAGGAGAGCATGTGGAAATCAGATATCAGACATGAGCTGTGACTGTAATGAATTATATATGAGAGAATACAATATCAATTTAGTTGCGGTATAAACTGTCGTCAAAATCCTCCCAATCGCTTTTTCGTAGGCTTCTTTATAGGCACTCGGCCACCATGTACACCAGGAAGTACCTGCGTACTGGCCATAATATCTTGTGACGAAGGAATTGACGTAGCCTCGAGTGTCGTTTGTGTATTCGAACGATAATCCATGCCTTGTGAGAATGTTTGAAGGAAAGACCGATCAGTGTTACGGATTGGCGCGGAGGGCGGAGGGACTGCAGCAGCAATAACAACAGGAGGACGCTGCGTTGGAACGACTGTGCTTTGTGAGGCGATAGGAACCGTAGAATTACGTTTACAGAGGGTAGTGGGGGTCCGAGGTTTATACGATTCATCGTACGGGTCTTGATATTCGTAGTGGTCGACATCTGTACCCACTTGCCACTCAGCTAGCAGCAGTCGCACCCCCAGTGAACTGGACATTCGATATTCTTCTAATGGTGTTCCGCCACCATCCTCCCCCTTTGCAGCGTAGTGATTTATTGCAGCTTTGGGGACTGGTCGCATGTAACCGAATTGTATTTCCGGAGGTTCGTTGTTCAAGGATAACCCTTCTGTACCAGCAGAAATGGCTTCCAGCCCAGTTTCAGTCTGCCGATTGCTGGGTACACGACATGGTTGTGGAGATAATATGTCAGACGCCAGAGCAAGATCTAGAACCAACTGTTCTCGGGACTGTGCCTCTCGGCGCATTGACGAGGCTGGTCTACGAGGATCCAATTCGAGGTCTAGCTGGCTTAAATCACCATATACGGCTTGCCAGTTATCCGACATCTCTGGGCAAAATTGCTTGAGACAAGGGCTAAGATTGTGATGCCAGGCAACCTGTTCAATCAGCGGCCGAATAGGAAGATCTCCGCGCATCAACGCCCGATGACCTCGTGAGGAATTGATGGCTCCACCCGTCAAAAAATCAGCCCGGGAAGCCAAGACAGGTTCATCGCCAGCACGAAAAGCTATATCGAAACTGCAACCAGTCTTATGAGCTAATCCGAACACGTAGTGAAGAAAATAGCTACCTAGTCATCATACTTTCGACGGGAACATCCGATTGCAAAACCTGTGGCATCTTGTCCAGCATGTCATAATACTTATCAGCGTCGTTTATCCGGTTCTCGTCAGATTCAAGGGAGAAGATTCCTGCGTCGCAAAGGATTAAATTCCAGAAATAGATAAAATAATGCGACAAACTTTGAAAGGCAGCATGCATAGTTACTTCGCTAAGCTCCCTATCTTCTAAGCAACCAAGATCCACCACCATATTTGCTGATCGTCTATCTAAATCTTTCACAACTGAGGGCCAGTTATGAGTAGAATATGGCTCTCGACTTGGCTTTTCGGCGCCATCAAATCGAAGGTCTCGGCGATAGATGCTTCCTTGCTGCGAAAGTTGGAAAAGGGACGCTTCCGTTCCTGATGGATGGGCACACATCGAGTGTCCTGAGATTGTATCATACATACTGCCATAATAAGGAGGCTGTGTCAACAAAGAATTATAGCGGAGGAGACCATCCGCATCATGGTTAACATCGTACGCCGTGATAAATCCATTCTTGCGGGATGTCAAAATTGTGAGTGGAGCTGTTATAGATAGGTGAGTTTAATCAAAACGTGATCCAGCGAAAATCTAACTTTGGCTGAGATGCATTGTTCTTGTCTCTAGGGTGCGGTCATATTGTCGACCGTGTCTGACGCTCAAAAGTGGCCTGTGACAGAATCTGTGATCGAACCACACTAGTTTTGATGTTGTTGCAACACGAATCATTTGGTCCTGCGCACCGCATTCGATATAGGTATAGGAGTCGGACAAATTATCAAGCGAATTGATGACTGAGAACGGATCACCAGTCTGGGTGAATAATGAGCACGCTCTGACAGACAGTTTAGCTGGCAACTTACTCGGAGATCGGTGTGTCCAATGAATTTTTGGGACGCCAGATAACAGCCCTGATCATTCTCAGTCAAAGCAAGCTTCCAGAATGTATCACGTGAAAGATCGGCAACCGAGATCTTACTTGCTGGCACAACCTGTCTATGGAAGTCTAAGCCACGACGTGAGTGATTTGTAGTGATAATGGACCTACAATGATTTTGAACCCTCATAAACGCTGCACCGATAAATGTGACCAATGTCATTAACCAGAGTGATTGAGGAGCCAACAGCTGTTATTTTACCGTCGACAACGGGCCTATCACCGACATCCGAGCGAACAATGTCCACTTTTCTGCTGACTTGAAGCTTGTCCATTTCTAGATCCACGACCATCATGGACGTCGCGGTCAATGTGCGAATCAAAAGGCTGTTCGGGGTCATACTACTTGTTGTATTCATAAGTGATGTAGTGGGGGTCACAATATGTTGAATAGGAGTCTCAAAAACATAGCTTGGATGTCCTGAAGCTTCAAATATGGGGGGATTCTCCCCATCATGGACAAGCAAGGATATATCTGTGTGGCAGAAGAATTAGAGGCGCTAAATATGCAAAGCATATGAATGATACACACTGAGATCATTGCCACATTCCCCCATAGGAAAGAAAACAAAAGATGTATTGGGTTTCTGATGCGAAGATATCGTCTCAAGGACATTCCCACTATACGGATCGAATACAGCTAAATCCGCGGCGAGTTTCATATCGGCTTCGAGTTCTTCATTCACGAGCTCTGCAGGAAAATCCGCATCTGGGACATATGTTCGCAGAAATTGAGGCTACATTCTCAGCAAATCAAAGCAATATGAGGTTTAATTTGACAAGGACTCACTCCTAGCTTTGTTCGCTTGACGAGATGATCATTCGCCAGTCTTTGAACTGGAGGTCGGGTTTCTGGGAAGATCCTCACTGGGTTACAGATCGAAGCAAGGGCCATCCCTAAGGATGCAATCAGACCCATAAGGCCAACAGTCAATTGACAATTATGCTAACCTCCCGAAGTATCAGTAACTGTTTTCCACTTCATTCGTCCTTTTCGAGCAACCAAGGTAGCCCCACCTATGGTGCCATATTCGAGGTGAGGATAGCGCCAAAGTCCGGACGAGTCCCTTTCAATAATCTTTTTCCCGTTGTTTTCAAGGAGTGTTTCGTCCTTCGTAGCAACATTTCGCTCGTCTGCTGGCCAATAATCCATTCCATTGGGATCAGTTGAATGAAGTTGTAAATTCGGAGTAAGCAACAACACGCAATGAAATATTTGAAAGCCCGACACTATTTTGTCTTTTGGCTGTATTGCTATAGCCCTCGTTCTTTACAATGCTCAGACTGTGGACGCTCTCGCAGAAACCTCATTCAACGCTCCAGCAATGTCGGCTATTACATTCCACTGTAACTAAATGGGCGGAAACCACGGAAACAAATGCTCGAACTTCACCCACAACATGGACACCAGATTCAATTCGAACAGGACTAATTGCTCGGAAACGTGGAATGACAGCGATGTGGGACGACCACGGTGCGAGAGTACCCGTAACAGTCCTCCAGGTAGGTACTGGTAAATTTAACAGTCATAACACGCGCTTATGCTTGTTTTTTAGCTCGAGAATTGTCAAGTTACTGCCAACATTGTTCATGTACGATCCGACCGCTCGGAATATCACGCTGTCCAGCTTGGCGCGTCCGACCGGCCTAAGCGCACCACCACAAGTCAAATGAGAGGTCATTTCAGCAAAGCCAAAGTGAAACCAAAGTACATTGTCAAGGAGTTCCCTGTCACCCCCGATGCACATGTTCCCGTCGGTGAGTGATGTTCGCACTCTCGTGGATTCCAAGGTTGCTCATTTCTTAAATTTAGGAACAACCCTATCAGCAGTCCACTTTGTTCCAGGCCAATTTGTGGATGTAATCGCCAATTCGTAGGTATTTTATGTCCATCTACTTCACTGCTGACGGACTGCTGTTTACAGGATTGGGAAAGGCTTCCAGGGTGTCATGAAGCGGTGGAATTTCAAAGGCTTGCGCGCAAGTCATGGTGTTTCGGTCTCACATAGATCCGCCGGTGCCACTGGTCAACATCAGGTTTGTCGTTTTCAAAAATAAATGTGCCAGTATTCATAGATTGCACCTTCCAGGATCCAGGCAGAGTGTGGCCTGGTAAGAAAATGGCGGGAAGATTGGGTAACGAACGCATAACGGTTCAAAACCTGACTGTTGTTCGCGTCGACACTGCTCTCGATTTGATTTTCGTGAAGGGTGCCGTTCCCGGAGTGGATGACGCGCAGGTTATGATACGAGATGCCAAGAAGCGTCTTGTCAGTGCCGCACAAGTCAACCAAGCGCAGGGTCTATATGAAAAGGTACTACCGAAAGGCATCGATAATTTGCCGTTCCCAGCAGGGACGAAGGAGATGGCGAAAACACTTCCCCCCGTCGTTGAGGCTCCATCCAAACGAAGTAGTCCTTTCATTCCTAGGGAATAAATGTTACTGGAACCTTCGCTATGAACTAATTTATCTCCATTAATTGGAAATTGGTGATGTGTAAATGGAACATGTGAGTGAGCGGTCCTTGTTCAATGAGATGGTATTCCATCACTCTTTGCCATAGCCAACCTACCTAATTGCCATTCACCATCTTTGAACTCGGGCGCGATCGCAATATTGATGTCCCACTCATCAATACTAATCTTATCCATTGGATCATTGTTCACTTCTCGTGGGAAGAAACAAATTTTAATTTGTAGTACCCGGTCATGCGTAGACCATCAATGCATCAAGCTTCCTTGAGGCATTGTAGCGTGGGACAATGTCGTATGTTCCAAAGTTACCGGTGTCTGCGTTCAACGTTCAAATTGCTGGGTGGAACGGGTCCTAATAGCTCTGGACAGTGGACTGAAAGCGGTTTTGCACGCCTTGAAAACTCAAGGTCAACCATGTTGGCATAAACCCGAAGTTCACCAGATAGTCCAACGACGAAGTGGCTTGATTGTTCCCAGCAATCAAGATCATCATCAGAATTCGAAACCACCCATTGTTAGAAAGCTAAGGTCCCTATTTCTGTTCAGCATGAACACAGGTTTCCTGAGACCACAATATCTTAAATGGGGAGCTCGTCGTGAGTAAATTTTGTTCCCCCCTCTGTAGATTCAAATTGTCAGCACTCCATCCCTGATGAACGCGTCGGTATACGAGCTCGGAGTAGCAGCCGGTCACGTTGGCCAGGTCTCATTTGTTAGCATTTCACTCATTTTATATGACCACGCTATAACGTTGGATCAAGAGGTAGGTTACGCAACGCTTATAATTTGGTTCCGAGTATTGACTGGAAATCGTTAGGTCGACTACTTCTGGTCTGGTCCATGGACGATTTCAAGAGTAATGTACCTTGTGGTTCGAAAGCCGTGCATTCGCGCGCACAAATGCTGACTATAACCTCAGATTCGATATCTCGCATTGGCGCTTGCAGTGTGAGTCACAACGCGGTGAAGTTTGTTGCACAGAGTGATAAATTATATCTTCACAGGACTGGACTCTATGGTAAATATCTTGTCATAACAAATATTTCGTACTAACTTTCAACGAAGTGAATTTTGGTGCAATCACGAATACCGTAAGAATTCAATGATTGGAGCTCTATCTTCCTGGCTTTGATGGATTCTTATTCATTCCGACTCTCAGGTCGACCATCATACAAGTCAGCAGTACATTCAGGAGTATGTTCAGTTTTGCCCTTTCAAAGAAAACCCACATCGATCAAATGTGACCTTTCCTTCTAGCGCCCCTCACGGCTTTATAATCCTGTACATTCTCATGTTCACCGTCATACTCATCTGCCAAGGTTCTTCTGCTCACTAATGTAACAAACATTCTGATAACCCACTCATAGGGGTCGTGGCACTGCGAGTGTGGTATTTATTTCCGCGTAACAAGTTTATGCGGAGGTTCGCCATTGGCCTCTACACGTCCAGTATCATCGGCACCTCCATCATGGCACATTATCTCTGGTCGGATATGGAACGCGAATTCCGTGCAATAATAAACCCAACCCAACCCATACCAATCAGGAGAATTTGGATGCTTTATCTTCCTTGCGTGATAGTGCATACTGTACTTTTTCTTTGCAAACTCTGGAGAGTCATAACTAGTCGCAATACACTTCGAAGCACTCCACTCCTTGGACGTATTTTAAAAGAGTGGGTTTTCCCTTTGAAGTTGGCGTCAGCTCCCGGTTAATCAAGTAAGCAGGGGAAGTTTAATGTACTTTTTTGCCACCGGTAAAATCTCAATTCTGTTGAAACGAATGCGACTCAGATATATCTAGGTTCGCTCTTGTTCTCTATGGCCGGGCTTGCGAGTACATCAAACCTTAACGTAGAGTGTCTTGTCTTCAACATTCATTGCTACTGGGGTTAACACGTATGATATTTACAGATTTATATGGAAGCGTTACTGGCCTAGTAAGTCAGAGTTTTCTCAGGTGACAGTTTTACTGATGGGCCGTGTCGGACAGTTTTGCAGTTGCCGTAATTATTGTGTCGGTCTGTCGGGCGATGCTCAGCATTCGATCTTTAGCGGAAACGTGGCATGTCGAGCCCGAATGGCTGTTGAATCACGCTGAACTAAGCCGGGTGCAGTGGAAGCAAGGAGGCACTGAGGGTGAACTCTTGGTGGAATTAGGGTCGTCCGCGACAGATGACATCAGTCTGGCGAGTAGTGACTGGCAGATTCACTGCAGCACAGAGCAACACCGCACCTGGGATGCATAAGATAGTGGTCGGGTTCGAAATGTTAGAGGCTTGTGTATAGATCAATGATGTAGTTTATGCGTTCAAATTTAAGCCGTCACTCCTTTAAATTATTGACATAAAGAACACCATTTCATGCGCACATAAACCTGGCTTCGACGGCAAAAGATCCATACCGGCTCTGATCCACGGGGTTGATGTGTAAATGGACACAGTATCAAAGAAACATTGGTGGTAGCGGGTGCCAACGCGCTAACGGCTAGGCCGATCATGCGAGTTTCGCGTCGATGACATCTTTAGTCAATCCCTCTGCGCCATCTCGTATCTCGATTACCTTGCTGACTTCGACCTTGAGGATCATGCATCAGATCGGGAGTGATTTGTGAACACGAGCAGCCTGAGTCCACTTACGAGATTTTGGAAGTCAAGGAAAGCGCTAGCATGTAGCGTCATCATCTTGATTTCGCTCGACGAAGGCGCCCAGTTAAGCAGTACCAGGGGAAAGGAAGTCCTTCCATCGCGATGTTTTAATTCGTATGACAGGACAACGTATCGGGGAGAATTCTCTGGTAATTCTGGAAACAGATTCATCAATAGGAAAATCGGATTTTACAGCTTTCGCCGAGATTCACCTTCTGCAAGGTTTTCGATTGATATGCTGTCGAACTGTTCTACTTCCTCCATGACTAGTTTAGTTTTGTCTATCTTGACGATGAGTGCTGCGCTCCCAGCATTGCGCCTGGCAAAACGAAACTTCTTGAGGGAATCTTTAAGGGCCTGGGGTATATCGACGGTATGTGACTGGGTTCATTCCAAGGTCAACATTCGATGTTGGAGAGATTCAAAAGATAGTTTACTTGGCCTGACATTGCAAGTTACGGTATTGGAAGTGAGAGAACCTGGGTGCTGTCACAATTCTCAAGATAAGATAACAGGAACAGATTATACTTAGCCGATAAGCGGGGATAGGTATGTATGTAATTGCTACAAAGGCATGACAAAGACTTACGGATATCCCGTCTGCGTGTGTTCCCAAATGCTATGAGTTCATATGGACCACGCTTGCGCTAGTACTTTCTCAAAGCCCTAAAAAGAGCTGCGCAAACCCCATACCGCGTTTTTCCCAACCATGTCTCATAATTGGTCTTCGCGAAACCATTCAGTCGAATCCACACATTCTGCGCACAATTCCCAGTTTAATGACCTCGTTCCCCCCACCTCAAACGGATTCATAGACGAACCCACTGCTGAAATAATTGATGAACTCGTCTCGCCGCATCATGAAGCTGAAGAAACACTTGTCAGCTCTGAAGAGGAAGAAGACGAAGGTCATTTGGAGGAAGTCGCTGGTTGGCAGAAACGTCCATGGTGGAGAAGGCCTTCCTTCGTATGGTGGGTTTTCTTTTACGTTGACATGTTCTTAATAGCTAATCTTCCTGACAAGGTTGCTTGTTGCGATGCCCATGTCATCCATCGGATTCTCGTCCACCCTCGCGCCGCGTGTGGAGCTGTACACCATGCTTGTTTGCCGGATCGACAGACCGGAATACATATCCAACTCTCATTTTTCCGATCAGTACCCCTATTCAGCTCTCAAACCTCTGGTGGCCCATTCGAACCTATCTCTACCTGCATTGGAAAACGTCATCCCAGCTTCCGAGCATAGCGATGATCTCGAGCTCCACGGTGTACTTATCCCAGCGATAACGAATATTTCGCTTTCAAAATACGAAATCGTTAGTGGTGACACCCGCAAGCAATGCGCTGCCGATCCCGTCGTCCAAGCTGCCACAGCGAAGTTAGCTGCAGGTTTGTCGATGCGTTTTCAATATCCACTCCTCAGCACTGACTATCCCTTGGCAGTGCTTACGACTACCATAGGTGTTCTCGGATGTCTTACTACCGGATGGTGGTCATCGGTATGCGACCTCCCGTTGATTTTATCCTATTCCGGAGGTGGTTGACTGTTCGGTTCGTTCCCACCAGCTTTCTGACCGCTTTGGCCGAACGCGAATTATGACTGCGACTTCGATCGGCCTTTTAGCGACGGACGTAGTCGTAATCGTCACTGCATTTTACGTAGATAGCCTTCCAGGTGGTTATTGGTTCCTCCTAGTTGGTATGGTTCTGGATGGCCTCTTTGGTGGTAAGTCTTAGTCCACGTTGTACCATTTTTACATACTATATTCGTCACCCTGGGGAGCTATCCTCATAGTACCTTTCTAACAGGACTCTCGACTGGTGTTGCAGCGATGCATGCATATTTAGCCGACTGCACTACATCCGCTGATCGGTGAGACCCCTATTATATCTTTCCCGCGTTTGTGGTTAATGACATTTCCTCGCTCACCAGTTCTCGGATCTTTTCTATGACACTCGGTCTGATGTTCGCTGGAGTTGCCCTTGGACCTATCATTGGCGGCCTTCTCGTCCGCACTACGGGATCTGCACTCGCAGTGTTTTACTTTGCTGCCGGACTTCATGCCTTGTTTTTCATTTATGTAGGCCTGATAGTGCCAGAATCACTCACAAACGCCAGAGCAAGAGGAGCGCGAGCTCGGTATCAAGAGGCTGTGGACGCCCGTCGTAGTGAAACGTACAGCGGCACAGAATGGATTTTATCCGTATTGCGTGGTGCGGTCAGCTTTCTCAGTCCACTCACCATTTTACTCCCCGCGCGAGTCGAAGTGAAAGGGAACCCATTAAAGCGATCCAAGAGGGATTGGAGCCTCCTTTGTGTAGCCGCCAGCTATGGTTTTGCGATGACAGATCAGGCAGGTTCTCACACAAATAGTTTTTAACTAAATCACAACATGATGAACACAGGGATCTATCACATATAAATTCCAGTATGCTGCTGGTACATTTGGATGGTCCTCAGAAATAGTTTGTTGGTTTCTCTTGGCCCTATCGAATTAGAACTGATTCTCCACAGGTCAGCTATTTCATCGCGCTCGCTGGGGCGGGACGGGCCATACTGTTAACCCTTTTGTTACCGCGTGCGCTGCGTCGTTTTCGTCGTCGGTTGTTGATATGGATCTTGCCCATACAGTGATTATCAAATTATTGAAGCCCATCCCAGCTGCACCCATTCAACTTCCTACCGACTCGGATGAAATCGGACATCTTAATGCAACTGCTGAATCAACTCCTGTTGCCTCCAAATCAAAGCGCGAATCGCCCCCACATCCTTCAGCGTTCGACTTACGTATTGCGCGATGCTCGCTTTTCATCGAACTTATAGCCTTCGTTCTTGTAGCACTCGCTAGTTCAGGGGCTGTATTCACCGCTGCAAGTGTCCTAGGTTCCTTCGGCTCTGGTTTTGCCCCTGCTATCCAGGCTTTCGCTTTAGAATTATATTTGAAGAGAGATGGAAAAGGGCGAAACCAAACCGGAAGATTGTTCGGCGCTATTAGCGTCGTCCAAGTGTTGGCGTGAGTTTCCTAATGTCCATTTGCTTATGCTTCTAATATTTTGCTATCAACTCACAGCACGCAGATCATAAGCCCTTCACTGTTCGGATACGCATACGCAAAAACCGTGGGGACTTTTCCTCGAACAATCCTTTTCATGACTGCCTTTTCTATCGCTATTTCCCTCACCTTGCTTGCGTTTGTCCGCCCACCCTCGGGGAACGATAAGGTGGATGTGGATCCGGAAGAGTTCATTGCCGATCTGCCAAACCAGGACGGGATGACACCTGAAGTGCCTATAATTCTGATCACCCGAGAAGATACGCTGGTAGATACTGAAGGTGATCAGGAGACGGACGGAAATGGGCGGAAGGCCGTTTGAAGCTTGGCAGGCTCCAGGTCATCGATGTATGGGTATAATTATAATCATGAGTTGCGAAAAAACATATACAGACGTACATTACAGATAGCAGGACTAGGTACATAGATTCCAGACATAATAAATTATCCCTGTTTGAAAACCCTTACAGAGCCAAGTGCGACTATCATTCAGGGGAAGCTGCCGGTGATTTTCCCCACCACCTCCATGCGGCAAAACTGAGAAGAAAGTTGAAGATGCCAACGGCAGCGGAACCTGCACCCACGAGCGTGAGGATCCACCACGTGTAGCCTATTATTCGGTCGAGCGTACGGCCTGCGTAACGTTTTAGCACGGCATATGGATCGGGAGTGGGGTTGAAACTGGTAGGAAGGCGAAGGAGTGGAGATGTGGTGGAAGATGTAGACGGCGGAGGAAGAGCAAGCAGGCATAAGACCGGTTTCTGGGGAATTATTAAGAACTATGTCAATGCAGATAAGAGAGCTATTTACGTGGTCTGATGTTGTGTAGGAAGGAATTGAGGTGTATAGCAGATTGGTTATATTGGATATCTCGGGGGTGTCCGGTGAATCCGTGTGGGTTGTATACATGACCCGATCTGTCCACGAAGGTGTGCGCTTTGTGCTGTACAAGGTATTGGATTAGCCTTTCTGGTGTGGTGTGCAAGAATAGAGATGGCTAAGATGTGACAAACCTATAATGATCGACTTGACCGAGCTGATACTTGTAGGTGCATTTGAATGTCCAAAAGTCGCCCTCTCTGAAGCCAATGAATACGCGGTTATTCCGCCTTTCAAGAAGCAGTTGATCAAATTCTTTTAACTCTTCACGAGTGGCTTCGCTATTCAACAGCGAGTACGTTGGATCGCTTCGCATTGTCTGCGTGAGATGATGTGCCGGCGGCATTGATACTCGGAAGTTGAGGTCTCCGAGGAAAAATAGATGAGAAGTTGCATACATGGTAGTCGCCGAAGAAGAGGTAGACGATGGAGGAGCTGGGAAGAGAAGACTCCCAACAATGTGATTGTAATCCGCAATCCGGTGGGCGAGTTTGGGTTCATGCGCCGTTAGATGCGCGCATACGAAGCTATCATATGGCAGTGTGTGAAATTGGCTATTGTAGAGTTGAGGATCGGGACTCACGTGAAGACCTCTCCACCATGGCTGGTGTCATTGGATACACGGAAACGTATTCCTACTGCTCCTTTATTACCCATATAACCCGGACCACAGCCTGTCCATTGCGTTTGGACATCGCAAACGCGGCGAGCGAGGCCGTTGTCTTTTGCATATACAAGGAGTGCGACTCCGACGTTTACTATTTTTGCGACAAGTGAATAACGTTCCTTGTTCGGGGCATGTGCTTCGATTTGAGTTCGTATGTGTTCGTCTCGTTCATTGATCACGGCCTTGGACAGCCCAGCGACTGAGCACATAAGCAACACTTAGCACAAGGAGGTAAAAATTGCTGGACGCGTACATACGTCCGAGGTGAAGGGGCAAAAGTTCCTGGAAACCGACTGCGACAATGTCTGGTGCGCGTGATTCTCGAGAGAGAAACGAAGAAACTTGAAGTGTTGGTGCGAGCCAATCCACGAGATCCTGTGGGAGTCCAGCACCACCTTGAAGATTTGTGTTGTATGAACCAATCTGCACCAGCAACCTTTCGTCTGAAGCCATTATAACGCGCTACCAGTTGTCAATACCGCGTGCAAGACGTCGTATCTGATGCTTTTTATGAGTTTTGTATACAGAACGAAAGCAGAAACGTACAAAAATGTACACTCCGGTTGACCTTGCAGTTCACTGTGCCTACTGCTGCAGCAGACAGCTGTTGTAGTAGTACGCTGGCTGAGGCTGGCTGTCGCACCTTCAAGGCTGTATGTGGACGGAAATGGCTACCAAGGTTCGGGTGCAATTGCTCTTTTGATTCCGACTCTCACTAGCATTCGCACATACTAATGGTATGCTCTCGAGTATTGCATCAATATCTGAGCATTACTGATACATAAGGGCTTTTGTGGTGAGTAAATGCAAGAACGAGACTTAATTCAGGTGCTGATGATGTTTTTTAAGATCTAGTCCAGTCTACAATCCATTTTATACCAAACATTCAATCGCGTCATAATATTCAAGTCCACAAACTCAAAGACGTCTAATTTTGTTGCGTTGCTTGAGAACCTGGTCAATATTAATCATCCCTCGCCTTTTTGTTGGATGTTATACGACTGGAAATGCCAAATCCACGGGATGATATCCGGTACATGCCCCGGGGTCCGATTGCTCTCATGACATGTAGCCGGTGCAACCTTCCAGCAAAGCACCTTATCGTCAACTATTCTTGCTCTCTTGTGGATCAACCGGTGGCCGGGTGATGATATGCCGCCCTTGCTATTTTGATACTTAAGCTCTCCTGAATGACACGTATCCCATCATCGGTATGGTGGTAGGTGTCCATAGCATTTGAGTGGTCTTCGAACTAATGGGAGATCATATGCTTATCAACGGTCCCCTTTTCTCAATCTCACTTTGACTTACTCGCTCTGGTCCGAAGAACATCCCACCAAGTATATTTTTTCAGCCTAACCCACTCACCAAATAAGCTTCATTGTCAACAGCGTCGATTGACGACACACTGATCTAGGGCGACCCTTTTCTTATCCCGCTGACCAAGTAAACAACGCCGGCGATTGACAACCCACGGATCTTGGGCTATCGTTGTTTCATTCCACCGCCGATGTCGGGTTGTATCCCAATCCAAGTACTGGGAAATGTGCCTTACATTGTACGGGATGAAATAAAGTCAGAATTAGGAGACAACAATTGGAAGGTTTACGAATAGTTGCCGAAGTTGATGATTCGAAGATAAGCAGGGGGAAAATCTACACAAGCAAGTAATCATCAGAAGTATCGCAGTCTTGTGCTATTCGTTTATGGTCAAGCTTTGTTTATCTAAGGAACTCCATGGTCGAATATTGGTCCCCGTGTTACATTCCTCCATGCAAGAGAAAGATCAGGAAATGGTGGCAATTACAGACTGTCGGGTGGCACTCTCTTCTTCAGAGTGACAGCTGGGAGGTAAACCATGACTATGATGCCATAGGGAGCTTCTGTCGACCATTTTGTAGCAAGATGGTGTGTCTGTTGAGAATTATCGGCTCCACAGATTGCAACGGATGCTATATTCAGGCTCTGGTTCCCAAGGTACTTCAGGCTATATTTTTTTGGTATGGCCTCTAAACTGATCCGCTATCTTCCTCGCAAGTAACTTTCCATGCGGACGCCCATATCGAGACCTAACTCAAGTCCAGATTTCGCGTTGGCGAGAGAACGATTACAGTTAGCATGTCCCATGAGCATGCTTGGCAAGAATAGGGTCTTATCTCTCTTGCCTTCGCTTGTAATCTCCCCCTGGTCCTCGTTCTGTGGCGTGCTGTTAAAAGGAGAGTCATGAGGATATTCTTCTTTCCAACCGTGGTACTACCCGCGGTCAAGCGTCGCCATGCCCATCGAAGGATCAGGCGACATTACAGGGACTCTCTCCCCAGCCGAGAGAGCTCCTAGTACCAACGACGAGAAGTCCTTCGATGCAAAGGATGAGAAATCGTTTTATGCCAAAGGCGATATCGAATCTGCTACCTATGAAGCCGATACGGATAGTGACATCACTGTTCTGCGAGATGAGCGTGAAATCGCTACCCATGTCATCTCCGTCGAGGACGATCCCACTCTCAATCCGTGGACATTTCGGGCGTTCTTTATCGGCCTCGGATTATCTGCCTTTGGTGGTTCTTTGGGTGATTATGATACCACTTCTTCAATGTTCAAGGCAGACTGACCCTATCTTCTCCAGCCCAAATCTATTATTTCAAGCCGGTAGGCGATTTGTATCATCTTTGATCCATGCCCATGCTTCATATCTACCATAGCAAACTGTCGGGGTGTCCCTGATGTTCCTTGCAATTATTTCTTATCTCATTGGATTTGCGATGGAGACCTTTATTCCTCGCAGGGGTTTCTTCCGCTATTTGAACCCGGTATGTGTTCCTTTTATAGCAATAGCGTTCGATAACTGATCCATCATTTCTTCCAGGGACCTTTCAATAAGAAGGAGAACGCGTTCGTTATTATCATGGCTAGCGCAGCCGCGAATTCGGCGCTGGGAACCGAGGTACTCGCCGTTCAGCGTCTGTACTATAATATTACTCCCAATCCTGGAGCATCGATTTTCCTGCTCTTTTCAAGTCAGCTTATTGGATATGGGATTGGCGGTGTGCTTAGAAGTAAGCGTTCTCCAGTGACGCTGTCATCAATCCATAATGCTTACAATCATATTAGCAACTTTATTGTATCCATCCAAGATGTTGTACCCCGGTGTCTTACCTTTACTCTCCATGTTCGATGCACTTTACCTTGATGGTGCAGCAGCAAGGAGAAAGCTGAAGATATTCTATATTGTATTTGGCATGTGAGTTTTATGACTGGTCGGTTCCCGGGATCTTCCACTGATAGATCTGATTAGAATCTTCATTTGGGAGATCTTCCCAGAATGGATGTTCCCGCTGATCACCGGATTCTCGATATTCTGTCTCGCTGCCCCCAACAATGCAGCGGTCTCCCGTATATTCGGGGGTAGTGACGGAAACGAAGGTCTTGGCCTCTTGTCCCTTTGTTTGGATTGGCAGGTACACAGGATTTAGCAGCCAATGAAAAGAGACCTATTGACTGAAGTGTTGTTAGTATATCTCAGGCGGTGTTAATCCTATGACAATCCCGTTGAAAGCTCAGGTAGGTCTTACGACTCTGGACACCATCGGCACTGATCTCTAAATTATTTATTAGCTCTCGAGTTTTATCGGTTATATCTTGTGCATGTACGTTCACAATCTTTCGAAAGTTGATGATCAATCAATCGACTTGCCATAGGGTTGTCTTTGTCGCGACATTCTACAGTAATATCTGGAAAGCGCAAAACTTTCCGTTCGTGCGTATTTGATCTGATAATTGTGAAGATTTGCCATATTAATTCTTTCTGAATTCAGCTATCACAACTTTTGTTCTACGAAAACGGAACTTTATACAACCAAACTCTTATCCTCAATGAGAATTTCGAGGTAGATCCGACACTCCTTGCCGAGCAAGGATTGCCATATTATGCAACAACTTGGGTCGTCTCACTCCTTGCAACAAATCTCGGCTTAGCTGCCACCTTCACCCACCTCCTGCTTTGGAACAGAGATGATCTTCGTGGTTCTTGGAGTTGGATGAACGTACAGACCATCAAGGAGACGTGGGCCAACTTCAACTGGCGGTTCTGGCAGAATGATGGCATGAGAGAACAGCCAGTCAGCACTGAAGACATGGACCCTCATTATGTCCAGATGATGAAAGTAAGTCAGGTCCAGTTGATGCTTTCTGGGTCTCGTTTAATGTAGAACTGCAGTACCCCGATGCACCCGATTCATGGTATTATCTGACTTTCGTTCTGAGTGTGGTTGTTGGTTTGGTGCGTTGAGTCCATCCCGGATTCTAATTTAGCAGTCCCGGAGCAAGTCCTGACTCTTTGGTGTCTCAGATCGTGCTATACAAATCCGACTCTACCCTGCCATGGTGAGTTTGCGAGCATATACCTTTCAGTTGTGAACTGACCCATTTGTGCAGGTGGGGATTCATCATTGCGGTAATTCTGGCAATCATCTCTGTCCTGTTTTTCGGAGCACTGTACGCCATCACTGGATTGGGTCTTTCTATTCAACCACTCGTGCAAATGATCGGCGGATTCCTGCACCCGGGTATGCCCATGGCCAATATGTACTTTGTGCTTTACAGCTACAGTGAGTGATCCTTTCCGAAAGATAAACGAGAATCTGGCCCTGATACAACTCAGACACGGTCTCACAGGCCATGTTACTCCTCCGTGATTTGAAGATTGCACAGTGTGAGTCATTTCTTTATTGTACAGACGGAGGATGCTGAAGTCAACATAACAGATGCGAAGCTCCCACCCCGCGCTGCATTTACTGCACAAATCCTTGGCACTCTTTTGGGTGCTATATTGAACTTTGGTCCGTGGATCCCCGACTTCGATAATAGTTCACTAATAGTCTTTCCTAGTTTTGATGAACTCCATCATTGATTCCCAGCGTGAAATATTACTATCTATCCAAGGAACCAATATTTGGTCTGGTCAACAACCACAGCAATACAATTCCCAGGTGAGTTTCTGATCGTCAATCTCGGTGCTCGAGGGATTCTTACATCACCCACAGGCGATCGCATGGGGAGGCCTTGGCCACGAACTTTTCTCTGTTGGTAAAAGATACCAATGGGTCCCGTGGTCTTACATCGTTGGTTTGTTTGCCCCTATCCCATTCTGGCTTGTTCACCGTTACTGGCCAAAACTCCGAGCCGACTATTATTACACCCCCATTATTTGGTGAGCGGTCCGATAAGACACGCTCGCTGCTTTGCTGACAGCACATCATAAGTACGTACATCGGATGGCTGTGTGTTGGCATCAACTCCTCGATTTTGTCATTTTTCACCATCGCCTTTGTGTCTCAATGGTGGCTGCGTACTCGTTACCCTGCTTGGTTCACCAAATACAACTACCTTGTTGGGGCCGCGCTTGACGGCGGTACCCAAGTCATGGTGAGTAGTCCCTTCCGATAACATAATATCATTTAAACCGGTGCTTTTAGGTGTTCATTCTCTCGTTCGCGGTGCAAGGTGCGGCGGGAACCGCCCACCTGTTCCCAACTTGGTGGGGTGCGAACCAAGGTGGCAACTATGACCGGTGTGCCTACTTGACTTGAGTTCAAATTTCGCTTGGAAATCGGTGGGTGGGCTTGTATAAGGATCGCTGTATTTTATCGTTGTATCATGGAATATATCCGTAGGATGTTTGGGATGTATTAGTTGAGATTCATGTGGTATCCTAGTTCATTGAAGTTGTGAAGTGCATTATGTTGAGCATAAGCGCGGAGTCCGAAGCCGCCACAGTGTTCGACGTCAACTGCTAGATTGCAGTTGGATGTTGAAGTGAAAATGTCTCGTATTCTGGCCAATTGGCATCAGCACATTCCATCGTTTCGGACTATATTGAGCATATCTGCTACCCTTCGTATTGCGCTGATCGTTTACAGCGAATGGCATGACGCTCGTTCAACTGTGAAATATACCGATATCGACTACCGCGTCTTTAGTGACGCAGCTCGTTTTATATTACATCCAACGACAGAACCTGACAATACAGCCAAAGGACCGTTGGTTCACGCATTAGGTTGGAAGATTGGAGAGTGAGTGTCTGAATGAAGAGGCAAATATGTTACTTACACACAACTTCCAGTCCTTACACTCGCGATACCTATCGCTATACACCATTGCTTGCTCTTTTCTTGTTACCCAACGAATGGGTTCATCCATCTTTTGGAAAATATCTGTTCGCAACATGCGACCTATTGAACGGCGTGCTCATATACCGACTACTCGTTTCTACTGTCCTCCCTTCCGCACCGCGTTTCATGCGAATAAACTCCTCCGAACAAAAGCCCTCGGAGAACGAAACAGAACATACCGTTCGCTCTTTAAATGTGGCCAAAGTCTCTCCCGATTCGGCCAAGCTTAGTCGAGCAAGTTTGCTCGCAGCTACTTATCTTCTGAACCCCCTCGTATTCGCCATTTCCACACGGGGCTCATCCGAGTCCCTGCTTGCCACTTTGGTGCTGCTTACCCTAACTTTGGCTCTCGATTCACGATGGGACACTGCGGCTCTTCTCTTAGGTATCAGCGCGCATTGGAAGATCTATCCCGTTATATATGGCCTTGGTTGCCTCGGAGTCATTAGCGCTCAAGCCAACCATAACTCTGGTTGGGGTTGGTCATACCTCAAAGTATTGGTCAATCTCCGTACAATACGTTTCGCGCTTTTCAGTGCAGGCACATTCATCATGCTGGGAGCGGCTTGTTACCCAGTGTACGTTTGTCTTCTTTGGATACCTCTCTCAATCACTGACATGACTGTAGGTGGGGATATCCCTTCCTTTATGAGGCCTACCTGTACCATCTTGACCGCCTCGATCATAGACACAACTTTTCTCCCTATTTTTATCTCATATATCTTACATATCCCACTTCAGCTAACCCTGATTACAACGTCCCTCAATCGCTCTGGGAACGCCTGATACGCTCTCCACTTACCAGTCTTATCCCGCAACTCACTCTCTCCCTGGGCACGGGCCTTCTCTTCGGCCGAAAAGCAAGGGATCTCCCATTCACGTGGTTTGTCCAGACATACACATTCGTACTGTTCAACAGGGTCTGCACGTCGCAATACTTTCTGTGGTATCTCCTATTTGCTCCGTTACTAGCGCCGCACGTGCGGTTATCCTGGCGTGCATTATTGGCATGCATAGTGGTATGGGCGGGTACTCAGGGACTATGGTTAGCGGAAGCTTACAGGCTAGAGTTTTTGGGAGAGAACGTGTTTTTGTCGCTGTGGGCGAGAAGTTTATTGTACGTTGCTGGGCATACGTGGGTTTTAGGGAAAATTATGGATGGGTATGGGGAGGGTGCCAACTAATTTCCATTAAATGTCTTTCACATGACTTGCAGTGTCATTAGACCCGATGATATCGGTGTCTGAGTGTGACTTGTAATTCCACTAAGAGATGCCGTGTGAGGCAGAAATAAAAGCATAAATTCAACCTAGCAGAGGGGAAATGGCGGAGGAACTGCAGTAAGGTAGAAGCGAGAAGTTGTATGCTACTATAGTAAGTGAAAGTCCTCAACTCTCGAAGCAATACCCACAAGAATGAATTAAATCTGAAGCACAAGAGGCACGTCAGTATGCGTAGAGCGACCACGTGTAGGATGGGGTGGGACGTACGTATTGTGAAACCCACCGGAAACCTGTTATAAGGGCGAATTAAATTAAGGTTTCGATGGAAAAGGAGTACAGAGCAGTGCCTCACCTTCACCGTAGCCCTGCCTTTGAACCACTGAGCACATGAAGATTTCAATGGGGCGGATATCGTTCAAGGGGACTTTGCCCTATTGAAAGTGTTAGAGCAAGAAGTTGAGAGTCAAACAACTGTATGAACCTTTCCGGTTGTCTGATAGAGACCAAGATGGTGCCTCAGCTCTTCTTCACTCACTGCACCTGGAGCATCAATCTTGTTGCCAAGGACCAGGAATGGTACTTTCGATAGCTCTTCGATGGAGAGCAAGGCATCGAGCTCAGCTTTAGATTCAGCAAAACGCTCAAAGTCGGCAGAGTCGACCAGGAAAACAATGCCGTCTACTTCGGGGAAGTAATCGCGCCAGAGACGGCGAGCTGAAGGGTAACAATATGTAACTCCGTGCACGGTCACATACTTAAAGGGAACGCGTACCTTGTTGATGTCCACCGAGATCATAGGTTGTAAATTTGACATTGCCAATAGCAAGCTCCTCGGACGCTGCAAGATTAAGCATTGAGTTAACGCCCAAACAAAACGTCAGCAAATAGCATACTCGGGTGAAGAGTGGGTTGCAAAGTTGCCAATCTATCGTTTTTGAGCATGTGCAACAGAGTCTTCATGTGATCATCATCAGAACCGAACACCAAAGGGACGACGCGAAATCCTCACCGTCTTTCCTGCATTGTCTAAACCAAGGAAGAGAATTTTGGCATTCTTGTGCAACAGCCCTAAGGTGAACACGTCAATATAACAGGAAGAGGAACACAGACGCCATTGAGATCCTACCGAGCTGTGCAAGGACGTCCCAGAACCAATTGATAATGAACATGGTTGTTGTCGAGGAGTAACAAGTGTAAAGCACGCAAAGTGAGAATTCCTCCCAATGACACCGATTGGCGTGGCCCGTGATGTGACATCAAATGTCACCACTGTGACACTGTTACTATGTCACGCATGCCGCTCCAGAACATCGGCAAGTCCTTTGAACTCAGTGCTCACTCAACGCTCGTACTTATAGAAAATTTCGCAAATAACATTGGAAGTGAACGATTATGAACAGACTGTATTTAATTTATCGTCGCTACAGATAGAAGTAACGATAGAGGATCCCCCCATATATTGGTACAAATTTCAGATTTCAACTGATAACTTACTAATTACCAATCGCACAGGATAACGGTTGTCAACTTGCAAGGCAGCGAATGTAGTTCAGAAAAGCACTCAAGGACTAGCAGATAAAAGCTTTGGATTGTGACTAGATACAGTTGGTCCACACCAGCCAAATTTGTAGGAGAGGTCTGACGCTCACTACACTATACGCCTTAGTAAAAAGGAAGTGCGTGTGCTCATAATCCTCCCCAGCTTTCGTCTCCGCATCACCGAATCGCCTTCGTCCTTCCTGAGATCGTGGTAGAACGGGCACTGTCTAAAAGGCTGCGTTGAAAAAACAGCCAAAAACCAACGCGGCGAATTTATAACTCGGTGCTGTATTTGGCATTGTATAGGTTCATGTCTGCCGATTCGGCACGGAGGAAGGCCTCAAAAACTCATCACCGAAAGGGCAGAGAGTGCTGTAAGAGTATCCATTATGGTGTGATAAACTGCCTTCCATATGGTTATATCATTTGGGAAGCTGGTCAAGCCAATCTTTCATTCCCTCTAAGCCATCCGCGTCGGTGTGTTTTTCGTCATCCCCATTCTTTATCCGTATCCACGTAGCAGTGAAATCAAGCTCCCCTCCTTCCCAAGCCGCGAACTTGAATGGTGCACCCGCTGGTCCATTGTGATCTAGCCCTCCCATATCCGATCTCTCCCCTTCTTCTCCTAAACCTTCGACACCCACGCCAGACTCTCGACGTTTCTCTAGTTCGCGTTCCAGAATTGTGCGAACACGGGTAACAGCCACGTCTCCTGGTGAGCTTGAGGATGTCCCCGTTTTCAGCAAGTCAGCTTTGTGCGCAAGTATCATGAGAGCTGGGGCTGTCTGTGAAGGTGGCAACGACGTTATAGCATGCAAAATATGGTGCAAGTGCCTGAAACCAAACTGATCATTAAAGAATATGATAACATCAGATTCGGTGAGCGTACTCTGCAACAGCCGCGCCGTTGCGCGAGATTGTGCTGGCATCTACCACGAAAGCGATAGCTTTAGCGTCTGGCATGAAATCTTTGAACTGATCTCTGATGCGTGGATGTCCTGGGATATCGACCACTCGTAAATTTGATCCCGAAGGAAGTGCTACGACAGTTGCATTTGATTGAAGAGAGGTATGCGAAGGCAGCGCCTCATTGTATGCGAGCTAACTCAGAGTGTCAATCACCTCGTAAGGAGATATACGGTACTGAACACTAACATTAGAGAGAATGGCAGTCTTTCCAGAGTCAGGTGGACCGACAAGAAGCAACGTGTTCCCTCGGGACCGTGAACTCCGTCTCGAGAACAGGAATGCTGCACATTGTCAGTTGTTGGGGTATTGTAAGGAAATATGACACAAACCGCATAGCAAGGCAAGGGCCAATGCAAAAGAACCGACAAGCAGTGTCTGGCCGGATACTCCGTTGGCTAGGAGGATGACTTCGGGGGTAGGTTTTGGAGATACTGGGGCTTGAGATGATTGGTTCATTTGCTTCAATCTGTAGGCGGATATTCAAAATGCTCCGAGCACCTGAATCTGTGGAAATGTCACGTCAAGTTTGGCTTGCCAAAGCTTGCCGACCGAGGTATTATTTGGCTTTGTTATCATTGGAAGTCTTTGGACAATAGTTACAAACAACTTCCGAAACTGTTAAATACTTACTTCGATCCGAGTCAGCCACGATCGGACAAGAAGTTTGGATCCGGATTTTATGTCTTTTTTTAACATGTCGCTACTCGCAAGAAATGATCATGATTCGGGAGAGCGATATACAAATATGCTTTGCTTGAATGCCACATCTACCAAACATCTACCACTTTTAGATTCCTGCCGCTCTCTCGAAGCTCTCAGTTGATGCTTCAATGATCTCCTATGTAGGTCAGGGGTGTAACTCCTACGAATTGCTGTGGGGGATAATAATGGTTGGATATCAGCGAGCGAGCTTGAGCAAGTATCAAGTCTAAACAAACAAATGCTTGTTCTGTCTATTCGGGAATAATTGGACATGCAGCTCTTTATTTATGCTGGGAGTTGTCCAGATTCTTATATTGATACATCAGGTAAATAGGTATTGAATATCGACCATATGCAGACACGCTGTGAGAAAGAAGTCCTGGAAGTCAGCAGAATCGATCGCTAAAAGGATAAATCAGCTCAAATTATCAAAACCTAGGCTCAACAACGCACCTTTTCAATTTTGCTCGACGATCTAAAAGGGCTTCGGCTAGACGCCCATCTTTGCGTGCACGCTTAAGCTTCGGTGAAAGATAAACAGGCGAACGTATAAAAAAACATGCAAGTTGGAGTTTGCACTTACCTCCCGCTTGTCCTCTTTAGATGTTACAGACCGCCCAGCGCCCCATGCTTGATGTTGTCGACTTCAAAAGGTGTTAATTTCAGTTGATATACAAACGTGACCGCTCACTTGGTGCTGGCTTCGTCTATAGAGACATCTTCTGTTACACCTTCTCTTTTCTTTTTCTCCTCGTGAGCCTCTTTCTTGTATTTGGCCTGAATCTTGACCCAAAAGCGTTCTCTGAAGCCAATGTCTTCACTATCACCTCGCAACTGCAGGCTGCCGCCAGCTACTTCGTCCACGCTGAGATACTTCTCGTATACGTTCATGAAGGCGACCATTCCATCCGGCAAGACCACTGGAGTCCATTCTTCTTCGGGTCCGCGAGCTTCTCTATCAGCTGATACAAGGCCATGCTTGTCACAGGACATGAATTTTCCTTCACCAGTCCCTGTGCGAAGATTGATAGTTGGTGAGCCTGCGACGCGGGTAGTGACCCAAACCTGAGCAACTTCAGTTGGTGTACGTTCGAGCAAGGATGGATCATCCGAGGTCGGTTCCTTCGATAGAGAAGATAGTATAATACGGTTGCGGGTAGAATCGAAATTGATTGATATTGGAGAAGGATCTGAAGGGTGTGTCATGAATGTAGGGCCTCGTATCTCTGTAGGTTCTTCAGGAAGGACCCAAGTGTCAGGGTCTTCGTCATCCTCTACGCGCCTGTGACCACTTGCCTCTCCATCGTCTCTCTTTCTTTTCTTTTTCGTCTTGTCCCCCTTGAATTTTAATTTTGTTGAACGTACCTTGTCAGTCGACATTGTTATAACTCCAGAGTCATGACGCCCAAGTTCCAAGGCAATCCGAATCGGCAATTGCCGAGGCACAAACTTTGAACCAAACAATCCATCTAATACACCCAAAATCCAAGCCCGCCGTCACCGTTATCGACGTCCTCAAGATCAAGATGAAGTACAACCCTGGTTAGTTGTCGTCTCGCTACGTTACACCGGGATTCCCATCAGCTTTGTGCACGAAAATACCAGGGGTTCTGCTTGGAAAGGGATGGATGGGGTTGATGATATATGGATGGACATCAAAGTGACACGAAATGCTGATCATTCTCTTTTGCGCTTGCAGACGTTTCCTCCTCACGGCGCAAGGCCCGCAAGGCTCACTTCGCAGCCCCTTCATCTGTCCGCCGAAAAATCATGTCATCTGCCCTGTCAAAGGAGCTGCGGGGAAAGTACAACGTTTGTGCAGGACTTGTCCTCTGGTGTCGCCCCCACTCATCGTTTCTTTCAGACACGATCATTGCCCATTCGCAAGGACGATGAGGTTCGGATTGTTCGGGGGAAGTACAAGGGCCGCGAAGGAAAGGTTACTCAGGTATACCGCAAGAAATGGGTTATCCACGTTGACCGTGTACAACGTGACAAATCTAACGGCGCAACTGCACCCATCGGTGTTCACCCTAGCAAAGTTGTTATCACCACCATCAAACTGGATAAGGACCGGTATGTGTTTGCTCATAGTATAAGCGGTGCTGTGAATTAACACGATTGAATCAGACGGGCTATTCTGGACAGGAAGGACAGGAAAAAGTCAGCAGCTGGTGGAGATGTTGAGATGGCTGAGGTAAACTCTACCCTACATCCTCATACAACTTTTGTAGATACTGACGAATGGCCCTTGTCCTCAGTAAATTTCCGTTTTTCGTCCTCATCCCACCGATCCCTTGCATTGCATTCGATAAAAACCACTATGTATCTATGCGCCTTTACGCACACGATATGCACCATGATCCACATTGCTGTTGTATAGCTAACAAGTAGGCGAAATCAAGCAGTCACCAATGGTGCAAATGATATCTGGTATAGCATTCATGCCCGTTGTGATACAAAAAGATGTCAAGCAGAATGTAGAATGAATCTGAGGTGTGATCAGAAAATAACGTCTTCGTCCTTTGTACTCAGTAGGTCGCCTGATGTTGCAAATGGATCTTCGCCAGCAGCGTCCGTAGGCTCCACAGCAGACTCCACAGCAGACTCTTCGACAACACTCTCCTCCGCTTCCTCGACATTAGACTGTTCAGGGTTCTCCACACTATTTTCGGTAGCACTTTCTGTGGCTTCTGCCGCACTTGCTTCTTCAGCAGCTCGAGCATTCTCAAGTTCATCCTGGATCGCCTTCAGTTGCGCAGCGTTAGCGGCATCTCTCTTCTTCTTGCCTTGAACCTTCTTCAGCCTGGTAATCAAAGAGATTAGTACTTCCCAAATAGTAGAATAACTATGTCCTACCTAAAGAACTCCTCTCGATCCATTTCATCTAATTCGCTCATGATGTATTTGATTGTATTGTCCAAGCGTGGTATGATTACATGTTCTATGGCGTTGACGCGACGATTCGTTGCACGGATGACTTCATCGAGGATAGTGAACGCAGTCTGCAAGGATGCCAACTCAACCAGTGTTTCTATCGCCTTTGCATAAACTTCTTTGGCCCGCAAAACTTGCTGGCCACCACGCCCAAGACCTGTGAGGTTGAAATCTAGAACATAGCCACAGTTGAATAAGGGTGCTAGAGATTGTGGAACGTGCACAAACCTGATCCTGGCACGCGATCTACATCAAACGCGGGGAGAAGAACGCCAGACACGTTCTCTTGCTTGGCCTTGACACGGAAAGTCGCCAACTTTGCCTGTTCTTGAACGAGGTACGAGATGTCTCCGGTGGTGTAAGTTACCTCTGCCATCGAGAAGGATGCGAGCTGCATAACCCTTCCCATCTTACGCTTGGCCTACATTGAAAGGATCAATTGGCGATGCAAAACAAAAGAATCAGGATCTACATGCCTCGTCGACCTTCTTCAAGATAGCTCTGAATCTTGTGGTCAATGCGTCCCTTTTCCTAGCAAGCAGGGAATGACCCGTCTCGGCACCCTTCAAACGCAGTTTAGTGTTCGTCAAGGCCATCCTCGTGGCGAATATGTTTTCACGAGCACCAGAACCGGACATTATGAGAGAATGAGCTTGAGCAGTACGTGGTGAATATCGAGAAACTGGAAACAAGCATCAACTCCAAGTGGACAGTGCACAAATGACAATCCGGTTTAAGTGCTTCGACACGTACATATTGTGCAGTGGAGAACCAAACTACAACGCCGGGGTAGCTCAGCTGGGAGAGCAACAGACTGAAGTCAAAATGGTTTCTGGAGGTCCCGTGTTCAATCCACGGTCCTGGCATTTCCTTTTGTCCCTTTTTAACATAAATGGTTTTGAGCGGTTGGAACTTAACGAGAACACAAACATCTGATTTTTTATATATCGCTAGCGAGTACTAATAGCAATTATAAGACGTCGTATCAACGGAGTAAAATTCATCTATTGCAGTTCGTGTACTATCGTGCCTGGACGTAGTCATCAATTTTGAGCAGCAAACAAACCGTTTCTGTCGACAGCTCCAGTGCACTTGTGGAGACCAGAAGAGGTTGCACAACATCTTCTTCCAGAATATTGGAAATGAGACCCTAGAGTTGTGTCAAATCCACAGATTCATAGCAGAATAATACAAGTCACTCACAGTCCGAACGTTGATACCAGCATTGCGGTCCCCTAGAGCGTGTCGATTGCGAAGTTCAGTGACGATGGAGATGGGATTCAATCCCGCATTCTCGGCCAAGGTCGTAGGTATTACTTCGAGAGCATCGGCGTATGCCTGGATACAATATGCCTCCATTCCTTTTAAGGACTGTGCATACTGCGCCAGCAAGCGAGAAACATGGATTTCGGGAGCACCTCCGCCGCCAATGAGAGCACTGTTGGATTATCGATTAATAGCATAGGCTAGGAATCACAAGAGAGACAAACCGTTTCTTGACAAGGCACCGTACAACGCAAAGTGCGTCATGTAAACTACGCTCGCATTCTTCTACCACGAGCTGGTTTCCACCCATCGCGAGTATGCTTACAGTGCGACCGCGATTTTTCACTCCAGTGATCTTAACTACCTTGGCTCCCGCTGGGGAACTTTCCTCAACCAAGTCTGCGTATCCAAGTTTGTCTTCTGTGAATGCATCGATGTCTGCGATAGGCTTGCAACCAAGACTTTTAGACAAGAACTCGATCTCATCACGTTCTACGTCCTTCACGGCAAGAATATTGAGCCGCTTGAGGAAACTGAGCGATGTATCATCTACAGCATCACGGAGGATGGACTTTTGAATCAGGAGAACATTGCAATTGGCCTTCTTAATCTTTTTGCAGATGTTAAGGAGGTATTGGCGACCTTCCTTGATGACCTTGTCCATTTGGCGATAATCATTGATAACGACAGTGTTATCCATCTGATCAGCGGCGCGTCAGCACCATATTTGCTTTGTTTTAATGTGACGTACATCTGGCTTGGGTGCACTCAGTTGGAACTGAATGATGGCGATTTTGGCTTTTTCCATACGGGTGGGGCCTCCTGCAGAGACAATGACATTTTGGTTCAAAACAACACCCTCAACGAGCTCGGTGTCTTCGATGGTGCCCCCGACTTTCTTGACCACTCGAATATCCCGAAGATCCACATTTGACGATTGAGGGGTAACAAGGCGAGTGACAGCAGCTACAGCAATCGGAGCAAGGGTTGAAGAATACTGGGATACGATCTTTGGGAAGACAGGAATCAGCATAAAATATCGATCATGAAATAACACTCACTTTTGAATTGAGCGAAGTGCTCGCGGCTCTCAAGAGGCTGGCCTTATCATTCAGATCAACAGGGATAGAGATTTCAGTGAGATATTCGACAGCCTTGACAGAAGCCCGCATGAATGCTTCCGCGACAATTGTTGGGTGAATGCCTTTGACTAGCATCTTTTCAGCAGCACCGAGGAGACTGCCAGCTAGGACAACAACAGATGTGGTACCATCGCCAGCTTCAACGTCTTGAGCCGCTGAAAGATCGACAAGCTGATCGGTTCTTTCAGCTCTCTGTACTGAATTACTTCTAACATGGATGCTCACCATCTTTGCGGCGGGGTGCAAGGCTTGGATACTCCGAAGGATCGTGGCGCCGTCATTCGTTATTATCACTTCACCTTTAGATGTTTGGATCTAGATTGACAATTATCAGTGGACTTGGCAGCACTAGTCGAAATCAATGCAAAGCGCGAACCATCTTGTCCATGCCTCTAGGTCCGAGGGATGTCCGGACAGCATCGCTAATCGCTGTATAACAGGCATTATAGCAACATCAGGAACCAAAAGAAGGAAACATACCCTTTGCTGCGACCATATTGGACATCCGTAGTTCCATCGGCTTTCCCTAAAGACGTGTTTGATCAGAGCATCCGTAAACTTGGACGATCAGATACATACTTTATCATTGAACGCGGCATTTGAACCTGACCGTGATGTTACAGCATTTCCTGCTGATTTTGTAGCCATTATAGAGTCTCTTTAAAATAACACGAGAGAACAATTGGCTTTGGAGAGGAAAGCACAAGACGGTCAAGGATTGAAGACGCGTTTTGGGAGCAACCTGATTGGGACTACATACGGACATTGCCGATTGCAGGAGGTATTGCGTACCCTTCGGGTTGGACTCGTTCGTGAATTGCCACTCTTGCTTTGCTACTCTCATCTTACAATGGATTTTGTGAGTATTTTACTCTATTATGAACTTCCAATTAGTTGATACCGTCTCAGTTTGGAGATCAGAATGGGATGGGACCAGGTCCAGCTGGACTCTTTGCTCAGTTCGCCCAGTACACCACTTCATCTGTGTCTTAATCGGTGCCCGCGCTGACGAGTTGTCATTTCTTAAGGGGATTCGGAGGTAGTGGTCCAAGGGTTGGACGTCCTCCAGCTCGTGCCTACGATGAATATCTGAAAGCGTACAGCGTGGCAATGCTGCCTGGACGGGAGCGAGAGAATCTGTCCTACGGAGGGAAGAGTACGTGCTATACAACCGATCTTTCGTTTCAAGTTACCAATCAATCGTGACATGCATGCTAGTCATAATGCCCCCTTCAGCGTTAGCCAATCTTACAAATTTGGACCTCGAGTCTCCATGGATGTTCCAATTACGCAATCCGAGCAATCCTGCTGCGTCTACCCATGCCGGAGTTCTTGAATTTATAGCGGAGGAAGGCGTGGTACATTTGCCTTATTGGATGATGAAGACGCTGAGGTTGAACGAGGGCGATCCGATTCGTATCACTGGTACTGAACTTACGAAGGGGAAATTTGTCAAACTGCAAGCTCAAACGGTGCATTTCCTGGAAATATCAGATCATAAAGCTGTGTACGTCTTTAACAGCAGATATGATCCACCAAAAGCTGATCATTTCAATATCTATTCAGACTCGAGCAGGCTCTTCGAAATTTTAGTGCCCTAACCCAAGGCGATATAATTGAAATTTCGTATAATTCCGTGGTCTTTGGTCTCCTCGTAATGGAAGCCACTCCTGGAGGGGCAGGTATCAGCATCCTTGACACTGATCTCGAGGTTGATTTTGCTACACCTGTTGGTTATGTTGAGCCGGAACGTCCTAAAGCTGCACCACCCGCTACTATGGCATCCAAACTCAACATCGATCTGAATTCGTCGACCCCTGGATCTTCCAGAGCACCATCCTCCCTTGCTGGAGGGTTCGTTACTGGAAGTGGTGCTGCTGTCAGTAAAGGTGGTGATCACTGGGAGAGTTTCAAGGGCAGAGGAGAAACTCTTGGAGGTAGGAAGACCAAGGGGAAAGGTATCACTCACCGAGGTGTCGAAGAGGTTCCGGAGGGCAGCAAGATTATTCGCACGGAGTAAGTTCTATATGCACTCGCACTAATAATCGATGTGTTAACTCCTATTCAGCAAACAGAGAGTAGTTAACAGTGATTCGCTTGAATCTGAAGTGAAAGCTCCAGCACCACTTAATCTACCTTTCGGGAAACTCTTCTTTGGATTTAATGTCGTGAACTACGTGCCGCCAGCCGGTACTTCTGTATCGCCAGGTTCCCCACCACCCTCAGCAGTAAGTTTTCTCGATCAAAATCCCAAAATGGGTATCATTACTGAGTTGTGTGGCAGCCTCCTTCGTTTTCCGGCTCTGGTAACACCCTTACAGGGCGATCGGCTCCAACCACAGGGTCAAGTTCAAATGCGAAAGGGAAACAGAAAGAGCAGCCGCCATCTGAACCTTCCTGGGGAACCGGAGGACAAACTCTGGGCGCTCGCTCTTCATTTGTCCCCCAGAGTTTCCGTGGACGTGATTTGGGAGCTGGAGGTGCTCCTGTGCCTCAAACCAGACAAGCTTCAAAACCTACACAACAGAGGCGGAGCCCCACACCAGATTGGGGAGTAGATGACGACGACATTATTGAGATTGACAGCGATTAGTGGTTGAAGAGGGGCGAAACAATAAGACACTATGAATTGTGATATAGATTGTATGACATCACTACATCATTGGATGCTTTTCAGGCACCTGCAAAATAACATTTGTCCATAACGTAACCTATCAGATCTACAACATCACAACTCCTACACCTTTACCAGCTTCCACGCCTCCAACAGCTTTGACCCCCGCAAGCGGCGCTGTTCTCCAATTGTAGAGATAAAAGTTGAGTAATCCATCACCAGCGCCAAACTATCTCATAGGTGAGCACTACTATTGAAAGTGTGTAACTCTACGAACCTTGAGATCTTCCAAGAAACCGACGTTGTCCATTAATGTAAGCGCATTGAACACATCGAATTTCGCCTGGCTAGCGATAATTAGAGCATCCCCAACAAGACTATTGAGCCGGTTTTTTAGCATATCGTCATCTCCCAATCCCGCTCCAAATGCTACATCCGTAGCATAATAAAATAGGTAGGCAGCTTCCAGGAGATTATGCTTTGGATGGTTAATAATCGTTGAAGGTAGAGAGTAAAAGGAAAAGAAATCCGTGATTCGATGCGACTCTGGATTCTGCACAATAGCTACATTTTCAGCGAGGTTCATGAACCAAGAGCTGAGAAGAACTACCTCAACGACATAAGTCCAGACTACTTGCCCTGGGCGTCTATAGTTTTCAACCGGGTGCTCCAAATCGCCTCTGCCGCTCAGGAATTGATGCCTCACTTCATCCAAAGTCATCACGGGTGACATATCAAATCGCTGCATATATCGCGTAAACAACTCTGCAACTTGAGGAACATCTTTATCTTCCATCTCACGCAAGCCGCTCAGGTAAGGAGCTGTCGCGGTTTTGAAAACTCGGATCATCCGTGCGAGTGTCATGTTTCGGGGCACGAAGGTAAATTTAACATCAATAAGCTTGGGCACGTTTAGAGACCGGTGGAAGTAGCTTGATGAAATATGAGGGTCGAACATCATTAAATGATTGACTAGACGCACCGACAAATAGAGACGGGAGTTGGAAGAACCACTCCGGCGGTATATATGGCTTGGAAGATTCCTAAAAGATGACACTGGCGCGTAACCTCCTTGATAAGCACTGGTGCAAGACGTTTTGAGCGCAATTTCTTGTGCACACAGAGATAATTGATCTCGCTTGCTCGGAATACACTTTTCTTGTGCATCAGATTTCAGTAACATTGGGGACAAGCCCACGGACTTACTTGCCGCGAACACGTATCGTTATTGGCACACCAGATATGAATGCAACGAGTTTCTTATTAGAGGACACTCGCACCCCGAGATGCCATTCTTTGTGATAGCCTGGTGGCTTAAGAGCCCTAAATTAATTTAAGCATCGCGTCAAATTGGTAATGTATTGCAGTACACCCACCATTCTAAAAATTCAGCGCTATATTGAAAACGGAATGACGCATCGTCATCTTCCACATAGTTCAGAGATAACAAATCGTAAACTTCTTTGATCTGGATTTATGGAGATGAGAACGTTAACCTGATGTAAATTACCTGGAGCAAACCTGTTTAGGATCATTGATGTCCATGACAGCCCATTCAAAGTCTTTTGGCAACGGGTATGGTTCCTGGCGCACTTCTTCTCGGGGTTTTGAAGGTTCGATGCATCCGTCATCAAGGGGAGGCGCTTCACCTGATATAATGTCACATTTTGTTCTTGTGCGCTATCCTGATACGTACCTATCTGCGGTACCGGTTGTGTTCCCCAGAACTGACGCAATACATCAGTTACGGCTCAAATTCAGTTGCGAAATCATTTAAAGTACCTTGTGCTCTCCCATGGCCTTCTTTCCGCGCCCAGCGACCCCAGATTTTCCTTTAATCACATCCAGAATCTTGAGATGCTCCAAAGCTTGACGGATGCTCTCCTCGTCTGCAGCAGGTGCATGTTCTCCGTGTTCCGCTTTTACCTGGTCCATGACATGATGTACTAGCGATTGTGGGATCTCATCCTTCCCTCTTATAGCGTTAAGGGCCCTAACAGCTTTGGATTTCTTCTTCTTCTTCCTCTTGGAAGATGATGCTTGCGGTACATCTGGTACCGCAGCTTCCTCCTGATCTTCGTCGGATGAGTTTGAAACTGATGGCAGGTCTGGCATGTCTGAATCCTGTGTGGTATCAATTATTTCCTGTATATGGGAGTGGTGCGATGACGAAGACATTTTGGTTGGCAATAAGTGGTAGCACAGTCAATCACTTGGATCATTCACACCAAATATAACCACGTGATATTTTACAGTATTATATCCAGGCAATTATAGACTCGATAGACCAACTTTAGGTAGCAGTATTTAGGCTTTCGTAACGGTTCTCCGCCGCCTTTTAATCCGATCAGCCATGTTTGTCTCATCGTTAGACTCGTCTATGACATGGGACACCGTGTCTATATCGACAACGATCCCCGCCAACTCCTTGGGACTGTGGAGGGTACCTCTCCGCTTTCGTTTAGAGGGAGACGATGAAGATGACATCGTGGGTGTAGATAGGGCATGGTCAATGCCATCACCTTCCGCAGTTGTTGACGGCAGGCCATAAGCTGAAAAGGACTTTAAGTCTGCTGTAAATAACACCTAAAATACGCAGCTTGAGACAGCTAGAAAAATCCAGGGGTCTATTGATGCTTACAGAATGAGCCCAACCGGCATAGTCCCCCCAGATATCGAAAAGTTTTCCGCTGACTTCTTCGTAGAGTTTGGGTGTCATGGTTGCCTTGGTTTTCGACTTGGTCACTACATGCAAACCATAATGCTTCACAGCAATCTGGTAGACATGCGTATCAATAGGTACAACTTCTTTCTGCGCTTCGATGCTTAGAAAATGCTGACTATTCAAGGAACTACAAGGACAGACCTTATCAAGGCTCATGAGAAGTATGCAGTCAGCAACTTTGCGACCAACTCCAACAAACTTTAGAAGTTCTTCCCTTGCAATAGCTGTTGGTTTATTGCGCAGTAATAGTAGCCACCTTTCAGCAGCGTGTTGCTGCCCTGTGATGGGTTGTGAATCGGGCATATCAACCAACATACGCGCGGTGCGTTGAATGAAATCGGCACGGTATCCAAAACCCAGTCCGCGTAGCGTAGCTGCCACTTCAGACGATGCGAGAGCAGAAGGAGGTGGAAACGGATGGTATGTTATAGGATCACTATCCGCGGAAGCTCCTTCTGTCATTGGAGGGCGTAAGGACAGCAATGGTGGAGAATAATGTCTGCACAGTGCATGGACCATTTTTGTTATGCGAGCGATATTATTATTTGAGGAACATATGAACCTTTGATGCTTGTTCAAGATCAACAGTAACTAAGGAGTGCAACAATAAAACTTACGATACGAGGTTCTCCCAAGGGTCTTGTCTCAATATTCTGATGCCGGAAAAACGAGATCTGAGGTTTTTGAACACATTATCGCGCTCGCTCCATTCATCATAGAGTTTAACAAGATCTATGTCAAGCTGAAAGTAATCCTTCAGCCAACTCAACGTTTCAGCCTCTCGGAGAGTTGCTTGGGTCGAGCAGACATGCTGGTCCGGGAACATCGATCGATAGAAAAGTGAGTCCGTAGATTGCCTCAAGCATATTATGCGATCGCGCAGACACAATCTATATTCGTGTGTGGGCAACTCGGAGGAAGGTATGCTTGCCTGAGGTAACGGATATATCGACCAGCGGAAGGATTGACCACATTTTAGCACAGCAGCCAGCGATAACTGCACAATAGGGACAGGTAAAGCGTGAAAGCCAACAGGAATAGTCACCGCCATTTGTGCCAATTATTCTTGTTTCCTACCCAATTCCTACCTGACAATTTACTGACAAATGATGACAGTGGTCGGAAGCAAAAGCAGAGTCTCGTACACCCACTCTAACTCGGACCTGCGACGGTATCTATTACATTGCTATAACATACTAACATGCCTTCAGAGGGCGATACATTTCTGCCTAGAATTCAATCTGTTTTCTATGCGGTTTTCGATGTACGACAAGGGCCGAAAATTGTATACCAAGTCCCGGAAGGTCTCGTTGCAGTGTCTTCTCCTGGTTTAACCTCTACGCTTTCAGCATCTTCTTCTCCTGTACCATCGACTCCAGTTGCTCTTGAAGCTGATGCTCCTCTTTCGCGAAGGTCAAGTTCTTCTCTCATCTCCATCGGTGGCCAAAGAATTCCGCGATATATCCCTTCCCCTCAGCAACGTTCCTCGTCATCTAACCGCGTTTTGTTCAATTTCGATGATATCTCGAAATATGTCATTCCTCCAAGTGCGCTCTGCGGTAGACTCGTCATCTGTGCAACTGGAAAATACAGAATAATTGGTTTCCCTGTTGCGCTTCAAGGAAACTATGACCGGAATTACTTCCGGTATAATCTTTGTTTCGTTTTCGAACGGACAGCAGATCTTAGTTGCTATGAACCCATCGTCCGTAAAGTTAGCAGCGTTCTGACATCTTGTGAGGTTCGCATCCTGCCAATGCAGTTTAAAGTCGGTCGTGTTTACGCTAATCCTTCAGGAGGAATCAGCATTCTTGTCCTCTGCGCAGTCTGCTCCTGCTATGTATGCTATACTGGAACAACTTTACGAAGATTTAAACTCGTACTCGGAAACTTCAATTCCGATTGATGCATTTAATTCCATCGAACTAAAGATTTTCCCATTTTACCCAAACCCCCCTGCTGTGAAAGACTGGATGGTGCCTTTAGCACTTATCAATTTGTCTAAGAGGATAGAAGATAATTGGGATCTAACCATGAAGAAGGTATGTGATATCCATTATTCTTAAATGCTTGTGCTTATGTCTGGCATCAGGTTTGTCGATTCATTGATGGTGTCAACCATGTCAGTCGGATAGCCCAATTGGCTGACTGTGACTTAGAGTTGACGCGGCAAGCGATTTCACATCTACTGTGAGTTCTCATACCGTCAATTGAATCTTTTGTGAGTGTGACACATATACAGATACTACCAGGTCATCATGACGATAGATATATTCCAATATTCGAACATGTACACTCTTCGAAAGAATGTGCAATGGCTTGCTGATGAGTCGCATGTCAGAGAAGAATGTGGGCCGTATGTAACAAAACCAGGTATGTCACTGACATGATACTTCCCTCCTTGCTCATATTGTTGGACAGGGAGACCACTCCCCGACTGGCCAAAGCTTCTTCATCTCTACTCTAGGTTGAAGCCGGGAAGAACGGTTCTCGAGTGGATGGAAAGCCACGATGTTCACGAGATGGGTATCGATGTCAGGCGATTTACTAGCTTTGGCGTGATCAAGGTATCCTGGACTTTAGACTTCCTTAAAAGCATTTGTAGACTCATTATTTGTGCAGGGCTTCCTGCGCCGAGTTCATCGATGGCCGATTCTGCTTCCTGCAGAACCAGCGTCGCCAGCAACTCGCAAACGCAGATCAAGCGTCACGATGTCTCCTTTGCAAGTTGCAGCACCTCCCAATCCTCCTTCTCCCGAACATATGCGACGTTTCCGAGGACGTCTGCCAGATAGCCCATCTCTTACCGCATCCATAACCGCAAAGACTGAAGCGGTTCTCAGCTCTCCCACAGCTGAAGAAGGGCATATAGATGGTGTGCAGATACAGCGCAGAACAAGTGCCGCCGAAAAAGTGCTCGAACAGTTGCGCATAAAAAATCTTCCCAGATCCGGTTCCAATCCGAATATACGTCTTCAGTCATCTGTTCCTTCGGAAGATTTGCAAGAACGCCGTGCGCGCGTGAACTCAGATGCCCGGCGAAATCCAATTCATCAGCATAGTAACGCAGGGTCTCAATCTACCCTCCCTGTTCGTCCACGCATGTCGAGGTCGCCATCTGCCCCCATGGTGTCACAAATATATGCTGTAAACCCACAGGGATCAGTAGCTTCGACTCCTATAGTGCCTCCCCCTGAACTTCTTCCATTGCTTGATGGAGAACACCACACTGATGAACTGTCCACTCGCTTTGAGGCTGGCTGGCCTCTACTTCAACAATGGCTCGCGGCTATCGGCGGTGGGAAAGGAGACGGTGATTTTGGGCGAGTGTTGATCATATATCGTTGATGTTTTTAATTTTTCTCCATCATGAGGTCTGCAGGTATTACCGGGGTCTGTACTGTACTTTTTATATGTCTGTTATGAGCGGAGCGGAGCTGCTCAAGCTAGAGAGCGATTGACATTGATATATCCCGCGCCATAGCAGGAGAAGAGGAGTTCAGTTGAAGATGGTTCAGATGGTTCTGCTGGGACAATCTTGAAGGAAATCCCGAAAAAACTCTTGATATCCCTAAGGAATTGTATCCTGGAAAGACCGTCAGACTTCACCAAACATATGTATTTGGGCCTGTCACTTACGTTCGTACTGACGGTTCGCCCATTCTACAACGCCCTACATCCTCACTGCCCAGAATCATCATCAAGAGCACTAGATTTTGATGTTTGCGATCTACGCAACCGCCCTGACGTATTTCAGACAACAGGGCGTGCGTTGCCGTCAACGCAATTTCTTCTGGGGTTACCCCGGGTTTGGAGACAGCTTCGGAACAATGTATGACCGAAGTAGTAGATTCTGCAAGGATACTCAGGGCGTAGCCAGGCGACCTTTAAAAGGACATGAGTACCATTCGGCGCATGCAAACTTGAAACAGCGTACTTTCCACTTTCTTCGCCCTTGTATACATCTGAATACAGATAGATGTCAGGAATGTATCGATTCAGGACAGAACGGGATGCATCTATCATTCGATTGGAGAACTGAGGATTGACGCGAACTGCATGGCTAGAGGGGATATGGTAGGAATATCACTATGGGAGCAAATTGATGCTTACGCTATTCCTCGTATTCTCTTTATCTTCCCGGGTTCAACGAAGTTCAATGTTTTAACCTGTTTGACTATTGGACAAAGGAATTGAACTTCTCCCCCGCCTTCTGGTGGTGCACCGCGTTTTTTGATCTGTGGGAGATATTCAGTATAGAAGAACTTATGAATGTGACAATCTTACGCGCAGCTCAAGTCCATCTGAGATGCCAAACAGTTGAAGATGGGGTAATGTAACAGTGCGGATCAGGTCAGCCTTATGTTTTTCTTTCTCTTAGTGGTGAGAGTGATAATTGAAATTGTTCCACACACCGAAAGGTCGTTGTCATCAGTAGTAATTCCACGGAGAGTTAACTGAAAGGGCTTCTTGGCGAATGGTGCAAGCATAATCAAAGGTTCTAGAAAATATCCCACTGAGCGCGACAGAGGACAATCATGCGAGACTGATCCTCCAGCAATGATCCCAGGTTTGAGTAGGATCGCGGTACCTAGGAACGATAAGTGAGTGACGTCCAGATATTCGCAAGGATACGCACCTGTAACAGATATTTCGATAACTGTTCCATTCGTGACCTTTTCCAGCAAACGCAACAAACTTATTTCATAGTCTATTGGACCAAAGAATGAGTGTTGCACATGAGCTGGACTGAAAAGCCAACCTCTTAATCCAGGGTTTTTGTCGTCTGATCTGATCTTGTCCACTCGAACAGACTTTCCACTGAGAATAGATAGGACCAATCGTTGACGAAGGTATTGATGACCATGAAAATGTACCAGGGATCCTGTCTGAGCCATAACGCGGTCACGGTTCGCTAGAAAGGACCTTTTTGCTTTGTTACCTAATCGAGCACGATAACAGTGCTTATTCAAGCGTTCTCTAATCCTCCTTTGAAATCAAGGAAGTTGCTGGTTCACATATTCATCATCTTTCATGGCTGATACACTAGTGGACTCAAATGGTACAGTAACTTCTAGCGACTGGAAAGATCGCTTCTATCATGTGGACCAAATATTGGATAGACCTGGTCCTCGTACAGACCCATCCTTCCTGGCTGGTGATGAGGTGTGCAGTTTATGCCACATTTCATCAGGAGAACACTGAACAATTGTTGCATTGCATCAGGTGAAAGATTTTCTACGGAATAATTGCAAAATTTTGGTCATCGGTGCCGGAGGTCTGGGATGCGAGATACTCGCCAATCTCGCTTTGACTGGATTTAAGGATATCCATGTCATTGATATGGATACGATCGACATCAGTAATCTCAACCGACAATTCTTGTTCCGGTATGTACACGGTCTTTCAATTGGTCATATACTTCCAACCCACTCCTTCAAGGCAGGCAGATGTCGGTAAACCAAAAGCCATCGTGGCCGCACAGTTTGTCATGAATCGAGTGCCAGGAGTCAAAGTAACTCCGTGAGTATTTATCTTCGAATGGCCGATAGTCACTGGATGCGCGGTCCAGATATTATGGAAGGATACAAGACAAGGACGACGCCTATTACCTGCAATTTAACCTGGTCATCTGTGGTTTAGACTCTGTAGAAGCACGGAGATGGATCAATGCCACTCTCGTGAACCTTGTAGATCCAGAAAATCCGGAAAGTTTGAAGCCTTTGATTGATGGTGGCACTGAAGGTCGGTTTCTGTGTGTACTGAAGCCGAATACTACCTTTATATTGATGTTTGCTGGAATAGGTTTCAAGGGTCAAGCGCGTGTGATTCTTCCTACCGTGTCTTCGTGCTATGAGTGTTCTCTCGATATGCTGAATAAACCTACTGCCTTCCCAATCTGCACCATCGCCAATACCCCTCGTTTGCCGGAACATTGCATAGAATGGGCTTCCGTCCTAGAATGGCCTCGTGTACACGGAGGTAAGATTTTTTTCTTGGCCCATATCGCACGCCACTGATTCTTCTTAGACAAGAAATTGGATACAGATGATCCCGAACATATAGGGTGGCTTTTGAGCGTTGCCTCCGCGCGAGCCAAAGAGTTCAAGATTGAAGGCGTGACTTGGTCTCTTACCCAGGGTGTTGTCAAGAATGTCATCCCTGCTATCGCTTCTACAAACGCCATTGTCGCAGGTGCGTGTCAGCCCCAATACTTTGACCTCTCTCATCTAGCTGCAGCATCTTGTTGTAACGAGGCCTTCAAGATCGCCACAAGTTCAGCCGCATATCTGAACAATTACTTCATGCTAATAGGTACTGATGGCGTTTATTCATATACATTTGAACACGAGAAACGTGATCACTGTCCGGTCTGTGGTGGGGAGTCGCTGGAGATCTCGATAAGCCGCGAGTGGACTGTTGAGCGTTTGATTGAAATGTTGACCGAGTCGCAGAACATGTGAGATCTTGATTGCGCGCAGGATGGACTTCAACTGACGCTTTTTTGAAGTCAAATCAAACGGCCATCATTATCTACGCCGTTGAAGTCAATCTACTTCCAATCCCCTCCTCAATTGGAGGAAGCTACGCGGCCGAACCTGGAGAAGAAAGTGTCAGAGCTCGTACCCGATGGTGGAGAAGTCACAGTTACTGCTTCCACGCTACCCTTCTCCTTGTCGCTACTCATTACCTACACGTAGTCGATAGCAGCATCACCTAATCGCATATACTCATTCGTTCGACATCGACCATAATATGCTTACTAAGCGTGGTCACGTGTCCACTGCATTGAGAATGAGATGACTTTCAAGTGGATCGAATCCGTCAAGTTCAAACCTCGTCAACCTTTTCTGTTAACTATCATTGACGTTAATTATGCCACCGAAAGCTGATATCAACAAGGCGGGATGGGAGCAGAGCGAATTCCCTATTCTTTGCGAAACCTGTGAGACTGGGAAATCATCACCTGTTTGCGCTTTTATACTGATGGGTTCCATAGGTTTAGGACCCAATCCCTTCGTTAGAATGGTGTGTTTTCTGTTATAATTGGGTGTGAAACTCTTCCTTATACACACCATGTACAGTCCAAACAAGAGTTCGGTCGTTCGTGTGGCACGTGTGCCCGACCATTCACTGTTTTCCGTTGGAACCCAGGTTCAGGCGCACGCTACAAGGCCACAGTTATCTGTCAAACCTGTGCCAAGGTCAAAAATGTTTGTCAAACATGTTTGCTAGATCTCGAGTACGGATTGCCTACCCAAGTCCGAGATACAGCACTTGCGGTGCAAAGCGAGGCCCCGACGAGCGATATCAACAGAGAATACTACGCACAAAATATGGAGAGCAAGGTGAGGGACCATCTGGACCATCTGGTTCGGTCTGTCTAATTCTGTATAGATGGAGGATGGAACGAAGTCGATGATGCAAGTTGGCTCGCGGGCAAGCTCTGCTGGAAAAGAAATGCTAAAACAACTTGCACGGACGAATCCCTACTACAAGCGGAATAGACCTCACGTGTGTTCTTTCTTTGTCAAAGGAGAGTGTAAGCGCGGTTCTGAATGTCCATACCGGTAAATTGAAGTCTTTGAATGCCGCTTGGCCAAGTTATTCACTTGTCGACGATTAGACACGAAAAACCGGTGGAGAACGATCTTTCCCACCAAAATATCCAGGATCGGTATCATGGAACGAATGATCCTGTAGCACGCAAAATCATGGCCGGACATGCCGATACTCAAGGGTTGAAACCGCCAGAAGATCAATCTATTGTGAGTCCTGAGGGCATTTTCTTTAAAGTCCACGAACTGATGTCTGTTCAGACGTCCATCTTCCTCTCCTCTCTCCCAACCTCTGCCACAGAAGACAGCGTGCGCACTCTTGTGGTCCACTCACTGACCCAAGTACCATCCTCTCAAATAAAATCTGTGGTTCATGTATCGAAGTCAAGGTATGGAGTACTTGTGTAACTTAGCAAAGCCCGCTTATTGAAGTCGGTCATTTAGGTGTGCTTTCATAAACTTCAAGGACCGATCTTCTGCAGAAAGAGCTGCGGAAGCCTGGGCAAACGGTCTGGACATGTCTGGCGAAAGAGTACTAGTGAAATGGGGTAGGAGTAGGAACACGAACGCCGCTAAAACTACAGGTGTATCAAGTCCCGCTGTTCCCATGCAGGTCGATGCATGATTGGATATTTTACACTTTGTATTTAATATCTGTACTTTTGAACTATTATTGATAAGAATACGCGCAGGCATTGGGTATTGGATAATCAAAAACAAACGGAAATCTAGTATCTCGAAACATCTATCAAACAAAAAAACCGCCGGCAATCATTGAAGTCAACCACACTAGATTATCCGTTATTCCAACTCCACTATGCAGCGAACGACCGAGATTGACCAGGTTAGGACCAGCTGCAAAGACTTGGATGATGAGACGCTGATAGCAACGTAAATCACTCACGACAAATACCACCAAGCGCCCATCCCACACCAAACATGGTCGAGCCTAGGAGGAGTTGCCCGTCTATCTTGCTATCTTGGGAGACAGCCCATCGGTCAGTAAAGAGAGGCTTGTCGGGGCGGGCGTATCGGGAAAATGACATCAAAAGAGGCAATGCTCCGATGGCGAGATATATGACAGTCGGGTCAAATGCATCTGAAGGAGGCATTACAAGAAAGGAGAGCACTTTGCGCGGGTCATCCATGTTGCCAACATGGAGGGACATCGCAAATGCGAAAGACGTCAACAAATTAGTGAAGTATTGGAACCACCACTGCGGCTGAATAGTTGGAGATGGCGATGAATATATGCGGGTGCTACGCCGTGTCTTGAGTATATGGGAAGAGATAAGGTAGGTGGCCCAAAAAATGACAAGTGTGCGCAACACGATGGTAGCGTGTATTGTTTTGTGATCAAACGTCCAATCCATAGATCCGTATGGATGTAGCGAATGGCCATGTATAAGCTTCGCGGTGGGAATGGCAGCTAGGAAAAATATAGTCGTGGCCACAAAAGAGCTACTCGAGCAAGATGAGGGAAGAGTCATGGTGCAGATAGGGGCATAATCCTCGCTCACCGTTTGGAAAGCCGAGAGATTCCAGCAATCATATGTCTATGGGTTTGCGGTCAGCAAGTGAACTAAATGCATCCAAATACATGCACGCACCCAGAAGTACAACCGTTGGCCAGCTATGCGGCAATCTCATTAGTTCAAATGATGATTTCAGACTGATTTTCATTTACCTTGGAACCCATCCCGACCAACAATCCGGGAAATATTATTCGAGGAAGACTGGCGGGTAAAAACCTCCAACCTGTCGATGGCAGACCGTCACTTTGATTATTATCCAGACAGCTGGCTGCTACACCCCCGAGCACCATGGCGAGGACCGATGTAATTGCAGCCCTATCGCCTCGCGCAGAGCGATGCACGAAACCGGACACGCCTAAAACTGTACCGTTCAGAATTAAAAGAGAATGTATAGAGAGGGCGAGTCCGATGCCTCCAAGAAGCGCTTGCAGGGGCTTTGGGTCATTTTCCATCAGGATGAGCGGAAGTTGATGTTTGAAGGATGTTGGTCAGGGGCAGCTTGACATGTCGCAGACTAATATAATGTGTCGCAATTTGCATTCCAACAATAACGGATGACAAAACGTCCAGCTGCTTGAGCGGGTATGATATGATTAGTGTCCTGAAAGTTACAAGTAATATGTATCCATCTGGCATGATCAGAAGTCCAAAGAGAGTCCACGTCTAGAAGATCCTATCAGTAGCCGGTAGAGGTCACCAGGTTAACAGAGACTCGGACTGTTTAGCCAAGAGGTATTTTTCCATCACGACGGTTGTACGGCGCTTGTATATGTGCTAGCAATGCCGGCGAACACGATGTGATGCGAGTGATCCCCAAATTCTATGCCCCTTAAGAATCACCAGGTCCATTCTGGATTGTCTTTTCAACCTCCTGGCCACTGATATCTGGCATATCTTTGCGGATCGTTTGCGCCACGATTTCTAATTGGGCTGCTACTTCTTCTTCAATAATGTCAGGAGCATGACAGTTTTGCAGACATCTCCCGATCATTCCGCGCCATTGCAGGTGACCGTCAATGCCCTCGCATTCTATATTCTCAACTCCCGTTACATCGACAGTCTGTAGCCCAGCTATACCCCAACTAGCATCTGAAGCTCGAGAGAGGACTGCCAAAACGTAATCTCCACGAGAATATCCGTTGACTAGTCGACCACAGACAAGGCGCCGTATAGATGTCCAAGTGGCGGCATCGTTGGGGGCTGGAGTCCCAAAGAGGAATACATCCTGAACGAGGCCCATTGTCTCTGAAGGCGGCAGTTTCGCCAGATACTTCAAGGCTTCAAGAATTACCAATGAACCAAGGGAATATCCCGTGAGAGAGACTGGCCTGCTCCCGAACACCTTTGAAGCCAACAGAGTTCCTAAAACGGCACCCGTTTTGATGGCAAGGGCCTTGGCATTCATCCAAGGGTTATCTATATAGGCAGCATATAAATCAACAAACAATGTAACCGATCCCGTACAACACATGCGCACCTATGATTTTCCCTATCTTCAACCAGGCTACTGGCGAAAGCGCACTTAGCAAACCAGCAAGTATCGTCCGCTTGATTATCTGTGCTTTGATATATTTCATAGTTTGCGATTTGATGAGGGTGGTTAGTGCACCCGACATCTTCTGGAGAGCTTCTACTTCCTACGGACACCATCAATTATCCTAGGAGGAGTTGACTGAAATTGACAAGAAAGCTTACCCACTGCAGAGCAAAAGTATCATCACCACCAAACACTGTCCACGGGGCCGTAACATCAGCAGGGGTAGATAGCCAACCGCTGACGCACAGCCTGACACCCATTGTCTCGTGATTTTCCCGTGTCCTCACTGGTACGATGGCTAAGTCACGAACCTCCCTCGTATGGCGGCTGACCATGTTCGCCGTAGACCGGGCACCGTACGCTCCAAATAAGGTGCCACAGATAACGGAAGAGCTCGCCAGTCCGCTGGCGAAAAGACCTGCAGCAGTTCCGCCAATTCCCAACCAGCTGAGGATAGTTGTCACCCCCGCACCAACCAATGGAGCAGCAAGGCCCCCTGTAACGCCAATGAGAACACCCCCGGCGACAGCGCCGAGACCGATCCCTGCCATGCGCAATACCTGCCCTTTTTGTGCATGTTGTTCTCTTGCATCCTGAGTGTGCTGCTGAGCTTCTTGAAGAGCATCCTTGGGATTCTTCAAAGTGGAAATAATGGCTTGTTCATCAATCGTGAAGAAATGCGATAAGAAATACCGCGTGCGTGCGGAGTACTGGCTTGATGTAGTGACGTTCAAGAATAAAATGGCATTCAGAAGCCTCGATAGCGACTCTGGTCCTGGAAGCGGTGGTAATTTAGCAGTTGATGTGTCGGCCAGAGGATCGAGCTCCGGACACACTGCGTGGAATCTTTTCAGTACATCATAGCACCGATTAACGGGCAGCTGCACTTAATCCTGGTTCTTGACAAACAACCCATGCGTCGTGCAAAAGTTTCTGTGCCCATCGATTTAGTTCTGTCTTGAAATCATCTTCAATTCTGGAACCTAATTGTCCGTTGATTTGAAAGATGCTGCGTTCTGTGAAAGCATAAAGTTCCGCTGTATTCCGATACGCAGCCAAATGGCGGGAAAAGTGCTGAAGGACGATTTCACGGTCTGCTCTACTAAGCTCCTTGGGTGGGATGAGTCTAGTGAGCCCCGACTTCATCTTCGCCGCAGAACCTTCAAAATTCTGACGGTCTTATAGGTAGGTAAGTGCTTGTCGTTTGTATGGGTGAATTCCTGTGGATTCGGATGTGGGCGCTTGAAAATAAGCAACTTGGAGTTTTTTCAAATCAAAGATAACCCAACAAGGATGACGAACGCATCTGGTATCGTCGTAAATATATCGAAGGCAGTGCTATCATCATCACAAGAAACAGCGTACCCCGACCAAGTCTCCCGTACAAATAGAAGGAAGACAGCTAAAATGTCGAGATCGGTGACAATTATTGGTTCCGTGATGGATGTCGGATGCTCGAAAAGGAAACTATATATATTTTCGATCACCAATTGAAGTCGTGATTCTCCATTGCAATTTGCCTCACGAATTGAACACTTACAGGTCTGCCTTTCCTTTGCTGGAGTATATAGTGTGGTACGTTCTTGTACGCCAAAGTGCATTCCGTTTGATCTTCCAAAAGCAAAACTAAGCAGCTATACTTACTCGGGCTATAACACGCGCGGATGCTGTCTGGCCGGAAACTCAGTCTACGACCTTTCTTCCGACGCCAAATCGTTCCCAGTAATCATTCTTTGCTGCGAGGAATACAGCTAGCGCCAGCGCCAACAACCTGCACGCCCCGACTCACGCGCTTCTTCACGAGCGATTCAGTTTCAGAATCTAGCTCTGGCTCGCAAGGGAATTACACTGGCAAACCATACTATATCACGACTCCCATTTTCTATCCTAATGCAGGTGAGCTCGTTATATCTCTCCATTCCATCCTAATGTGCCTCCATCCTCATAAACCCCTGTCCTCGTGAACCTCTATCCATTTGTACTCCGTTTCCAGTCCCGCACGTAGGCCACCTCTACTCCCTCGTCACAGCCGACATATTTGCCCGTTTCGCGCGCATCACACACCCGACGCGCCCTGTCGTCTTCCTCGCTGGCACCGACGAGCATGGGCTCAAGATCCAGAAAGCTGCCCAGGCGCATGGGCTGGAGCCCAGGGAACTGTGTGATAGGCTGAGCGCCCAGTTTCGTGTCCGTTCATTTTGTTGATTCGTCTGGTCTCGTTTCTTGTGTTTTGTTTCGTGCTGTTCACGCGTTTGTGACGTATTGCTGAATTTTATGTGACGTCTAGAATTTGGCTGAGAAGGCGAATGTCAGCTACACGACATTCCAGCGCACGACCGACGCCGCGCACCGTGAAGCCGTGGAGCATGTCTGGGTACGTATCTCACTAACGTTCCTTTCGCATCCTCACCGATCTCTCTCCCAGCGTATCTTAGATGCAAAAGGCCTCATCTTCAAAGGCACCTACGAGGGCTGGTACTCCGTCACCGACGAATGCTTCTACACCGATGCTCAGGTCACTCATATAACCCCATCGGCAAAATCATCATCAGAACCCACCTCAATATCAAGCACCACGACAACGACAATTGCAACCGAAACCGGCTCCCCCGTCGAATGGTCCTCCGAGGTCAACTACAAATTCCGTCTCTCCGCCTTCCGCGAGCCCCTGCTCGCTTACTACCGGGCTCATCCGGAGTCGGTGTTCCCCCCTGCACACCGAGCGCGAGTAATCCGCGAACTCGAGGGGATGGACGGCGCGGTTGACGCGGGTGTGGGGGACCTGTCGATATCGCGACCGAGGGCGCGCCTGAGCTGGGGTATCCCGGTCCCGGGCGATCCGGCGCAGACGATCTATGTGTGGTTCGATGCGCTGATTGTTTACCTTACCGGCGTAGGGTATCCGTGCGCTACGGCTGCCCACGTCGGTAGGAGCGGGAATGGGGAGGGTCTTGAGGAAAAGAATGGAGCATGGCCGCCTAACGTACAGGTTATAGGGAAGGATATTGTCCGGTCAGTATGCCGATAAGCATAACATTATTCCATCTATCGCGTTCCTTCTAATCTCGTCTATCCATTCTACCACGCACCCAGTTTCCACGCCATCTACCTCCCCGCCATGCTACACGCCCTCGACCTTCCCCCCTCACGCGCCCTCCTCGCCCACGCGCACTGGACCGCGCAGCAAAAGAAGATGTCCAAGTCCCTCGGGAACGTCGCGGACCCGTTTGACGCGATGGACCGCTTTGGGGTGGATGTGGTCAGATTCTATCTCGCACGGGTTGGGGGCAGGTTTCGGGACGATGTTGGTGAGTTGTGTGGTCGCGTTGTTGGTCCGGGGTGGTTGCTCACAGTATCTGTTGATGCGCACTGCATGACGTCGTCGCGACTGGGTGGCTGGACGGGAAGACTGGTCGCAGGAACAGCTCGAGAAACACGCCGACGAGATCAAGAGTCTCCTAGGCAACTTTTTCCTGCGCATCACGTCGAACGCGATCGCCGCCCGTGTCGCGCAAGCACCGGTGCCTTCAAAGACGTTTGCGGATCTACTCGCTGATTTCGAAGTTGATCCTGACGCTGCGAACTTTGCCGGTGCTGATGCACATTCTTCCGGCGCCGGTACGGGCTCAAGTGTTGGGGCCAAGCCCGGTTCAACCTCCACAACCAACACAGACGTCCTCATCTCCCTTCGACGCCTCGGTGGTAATGTCCAGCGGCTCATTGCGCAGCATGAAGTCGGCGAAGCGCTGGATGAGATTATCCGCTGTCTTAAACAGGTGTGTGCCTGCATTCGAGTTTTTGTCAAAATCACATCACTTCTCTGCTCTTCCCCCTTGGTCTTTTGCAATTTCTTCTGTCTCCCTAAACCCCCATTCGTGCCATCCTCCTTCTCTTATACGATTGACGCTTACACCTCCCCACTACCAGGCCAACGCTGCCCTAACGCACACCGCCCCCTGGGCAAAAACAACACCCCCAGCGCACGCACAGGTATCATACCTCACCTCGCTCGAGACTCTGCGAGTATGCGGGATATTCCTGCAGCCGTATATACCTGGGACGGCAGCACGACTGCTTGATGCACTGGGTGTTCCGGAGAGGGAGAGGGGAATTGAGTGGACGGAGCTGGGAAGGGGTGAGGTGGGTAGGATGGGGGGAGTAGTGAGGGGTGTTAAATTGTTTGAGTTTGGGAAGGGGGTAACGGAGAAGGGAAAATAACTCGAAAATGCGTGACCGTTGGGAGAAGCGGGGGTCGGGTCGCCGCGACTGGACTGGGATATGTTTAAAGGTTCATATAATGAGCGCATATATAGAAGTATATCCACGGTATAGCCAAATTTCAACGAAGACTTGTGTAATATCACGAACCCCCATCTAATTAGTGCCGTGACCCGCCGCTGAAGGAGCGGGGCCATTTAATATTCAATATACTCATGGTTTCTTCTGTGCATGTATATCCGCCAGTACTTGCTATCAACAGTTTTGCTTTCAAGTAGGATTCTACATACGATCCAATATTCGAGGACGTCTGGGCCTTCAAATACTTACGATCTTAGCTATTCTTCAAGCTTCAAGTTTCGTTGTTGGTGGTGGATTATTCGATATTGGTTAGAGTCCGGAAATCAGAAAGAATGTCATAGTCCATCGTATGGATACAAATGTGCCAGTGTCCAGTGTCCTAGTATATTAAAGAGCGACACGCATATACGTAGTAGCAATGTCAGCAGCAAATCCGAAGGTAGATGGTCAAAGCGAGGACTAGATATTACCACCCGAAATCAAAGGTATAAGTTTCTGATAGACACAGATGTGTGAGTGGAAGAACGAGCAACACAAATTGTTGGCTTACGGATATATCATCGGCTGATAGCGGGCATGCGAAGCTGAGACTGTTGCTCACAGTCGGTGACACTACAAAGAAAAGGATTCGCAAACCGAGCTAGAGGGCAATCAATATCGGGTCTTATCTGAGCGGGGTGCGCATGACATACCGTGATTTCATAGTTGACAGTAATATCTGAGGCTGCTCCAGATGCACCACATTTTTGCTCAAGCTCGGCGAAGATGGCGCTGCTGTCTTGCATGGTTGTGGTGTAATCTATGGCGAAAGGGAATGTGAACGTTTTGTTGCTATGAGCAGCGAACGTGATGTCAGTTTCATTGCCGTTCCCGATTAAGACTTGGGTGTTGTCGATAGGATAATATATCTAGGTGAAAAGGTTGAATACAGAGATGTCTGATGATCGGATGATAGCATACATTGGCATTTATTTTCGAAAATGATACTGAGAAGTAGTTCGGATTGCTGACACTATAAAGTACGTCAATTTCTTGCCCTTCACGCTGTAAAGGAAGGTGCTAACGATATGTTCACCCCGAGATTGATGGTAACACCATTGCTCTGGAGCTCAATCTAACGAGAGGTGAAGTTAGTTGATAACAGAGAAAGTCTGCACTATACACTCACTTGATTTCCAGTAGTAGTAGGTTGGACGCTACCAACAATAACGTTCGGGGGGCGGATCCACTATGATGAGAGTTAGAGGAAGTTTAGGCATGCTTGGGAGTAATAAATACCAATGCTAGAGCCAGCAATATGCTAACCACGAAAAAGACGACAATCATGATACTGCAGCAACAAAATCGCCCAACGCATCTCCCTCTGCTGCCCTAGTACAGTGTTTTGGTGAGGTGTTGCTTGAAAGCGCAGGAAGGATACAAGCTTACCCGGGTCCACAACGCTCCTTGATGATCATAACGCCAATGTCTCAGGTCCCTCGATCTGCTACAGAAATGGCGAATCGTAAAGTGTGCCACAACCAACTGCTTTGTTTACACACCTTCCAGTGTGTCCACGAGCAAACTCTGCGCGGTCAAAAGCATTCATCTCCTTTGCGTTTTCAGGTGAATGAGCAGACACAACGCCTTGCGTCGTAGCGCTTGGTTCATCCCTATATCCTCCGTACGCATCATATCCCCCTTGATCGTAACTTTGGTGAGGCTGAGTGTTGCTGTATGGATTGAAGGCCGGCGCTTCCCCGTATTGTTGGTCGTAACGTCCATACTGCTCGGCGTAGGGATCTCTATAGGCCATTATGATTGATTGTAAGATGAACGGATGAGAATAAGTGGAATGAGTTTGGGGAGGTGTCTCAGGCTGCGTATTTGGGTGCTGTGTCTTTTGGGCTGCGTGGGGTGGCGCGGCTGTTGCAACCCTACCAGTGAATAGAATAAAACATTGTCTCACTCCACACTTGAACTTGAATTCCCACTACATTTAACCTCGAAATTGGAAAACCTTCGTCGTTGGTACATTTAAAAAGAATGTGTTCAGTGCCGTACTCTGACAGGCTCATCAATATTGATTAGTGGAATACATCATCCGAAATTGCCGGGCATGAAAGGCATTCGTTGTCCCCCTCCACCTCCATTTCCACCATCCGTCCCTGGAGTTCGAGAAGTCATGGACGGGAAGCGCTGAGACGTTGCTGACCCGGAAGATGAAGCTAATCCACGTCCACTGGCGGTCCCGAGATGAAATCGATTCGAAGATAACGTTGACGAAGATCCAGAAGCTCGATCGCTACCACCCTGATTGCCTGTTTGAGGAAATGTAAAAGGCTTCTTGCTGCTATGCCCGGGACCAGGTTTCTTAGGCATATTCGACATCGGACGTTGTGGTGTTGGAGGCGGACCCATATTTCTCTGACCATGTGCGGATGTTTGAGCTTGTCCTGTGAATGATGTGACCTTCGCTTGACCTTGGTGCAAAACTTGCGGCAAATGTGGATCATTTGTGGGATAAGATATGTGATTGTCGGCCGGTTTGAATCGTTGGTTGGCCGGCAGAGCTGGAGGCGGCATCGGATGGCGCTGGATCGACTCGGGGGACTGGCCCTGAAGATACCTCATTGGACCCGCCTGCTGGTGCGAAAGTTGAGGGGTTTGAATTCGAGTAGATTCATGGCCAGTGTAAGCGAATTCTCTGAAATTTGACACTTCAATTTTATAACTATCACTAGCGAAAGTGAGTGAACAAACTGTTTGAACCGGCTGCTACCAGGTCTGGCTTCAGCTGGTTGTTGGTTCGTTGGCGCGGCCGGTGGTTGATCACGGTCTTGGCGAGTAAAATTGGGATGTTCGCCTAATGGAAGGGTAAGTCTGCTAGGTGCCACTGGAGTCACGATCGATCTAGGACTCGAACTAGTTTTGATACTCGCGCTTTGTCTAAAGATTGGATTAGGATGTCGTCAACCTTTTCTTTCAAGATTTATACCGGTGAGCTTCGTTCATCGGTCGCTTCCCATTGGAATTCACAGCAGCGGAAGGTTCCCCAGTTTGATTGTAGCCACCATACTGCCGAAGTTGTGCGTTTTCGTGGCGGAGCATTTCATTATCCCTAGGCCAGGTGATGAGGCGGAAAGGCGGAAGAGAGATATGTTGAAGACTCAAATGATACCTTCTAAGCGCCTTTCTTTCTGACCGAAGGCGATCGCAGGTAGAAGAGAACTGAGCGGCCCGTGTTTTATATTTGCGCACCAGAGAAGCTAACGCCTCTTGTTGAAACTGCACGCAGGGTGGGCATCGGACTCAACCATATGAAAAGCTTGGACCTACTTTGACTGCGGTCGATAGGCTATCCATTGCAAAAGGGAGAGACCGAAACCAATCCGACATGGGGGGGTCCATCTGAAGAGGTGGAAATAGTTGGAGCATTGCTTTACTTGTGTAGATGAGGAACATACGTCGCGCTGTAACGCCATTAATTGAATGTTACGATCGCCACATTGCGAACAGCTTTGATCCGGATCTGTTTAAAGTTATCCGTAATGTGATAGCCCCAAAACCGACGTTCGTTCAGTCGCAGCTATCGGGATGCACTGTTGGGGACACTGACTGAGGTGATTGTTGCAGATAACATGACCGCATTCAGTGATCCAGAATGGTATAGATGGTGGTCCGTGGTTGCTTGTCACAAAGGGAAGATGACAGATGTTGCAGGTGACGAAATTCCAGAAATCGAATTCTATCGTCTGCGAGGTTGGAGGGTCCGCGCCGAAGGCAGACATGCTGGAATATTAGCGTCCCAAAGATGTTTTTGCTGTGAATTCAAATTTGTTCAGTGTCCAGAGCAGGGATATGAGTAAAACGACGTGATGAGTAGAAAGATGAGAAATGAAGGAAGCGGATGCCAACTCGGAGTATTGCCGGTTACGTTTCAATTTTATCAAACGCGTATGTAACAAGACGCGTCCAAGCCACGTGGAAACTAAATCTGAATCCTCCCCTAGCACCTGCAACTTGGTTTCTTACTGTCAAGCACCATTCTTCTCCGAGTTTCTGATTGAGGATAAAATCCTCCCATCTGCTTCAAAATGCAGCGAAGTAGATTTAACCAAAACTATCACCAACAGATGGAAGAACACGCCGAGCCTTTCGCTTCATCATCGAGAGCCCAGGCTGTTTCTACTCATCCAGTTGCTAGTGCAGGATCCTCTCAACAGAAGGAATCTCTTGTGCTGGAATCACAGCCTGGCACGGAGGCTGAAATACCCAGTCTTGCCGATGATCATGGAGGTCATTTGCCCAAAAAGACATTTGTCACAACAAAGGACTGGACCTTGCAAAATCTGGTGGAATGCGCTCCTCATTTCCGTTGCATTCCCCGGGTATCCTTACAAGATCCTAATCTGTATAAAACCATCGATTACCACGAGAAAGAGGGTATCCCGCTCATCATTGAAGGGTGGCAGAATCATCACAAATGGCCCAAAGATATGTTCACACTGGAGTGGCTCCGTGAGCATGGAGATCAGAGTAAGCCCATGATGTTATCAGCTTCTATCTCTTGATAATATAATCTTAACGACATCTCTAGACGCATATGCACGGAATATTCATACATGGACTGACTTGAAATTATCATTACCTGACCTTATAGACAGACTGCGTGCAAGTGCGCCCTTCTCTGCTCCGGACGGTAAATCTACATCTCAAAACATAAAATATATGCTCGTTTAACTCTACATATTCCCTTAGAAAAAGAACGTCTTTATGGAAAAGACGGCGAATGTCCACAAATATGGAGGGACTGGCTTTCCAAGGGTCAGGTCATCCCCTCACGTTTTTTGTTCGGTGCAGAAGACGACCTCTTGCAGCATTTGCCCGACGCTGTCAGTAATTCAAACATATACTGGGTCTGAATCGACTAATCTGAGCGCAGAACAAAGTCGAGACTTTGATGTGCTATCTAGGAGTCGGAGACACATTTACGCCTTTCCACAAAGATTTATGTGCTTCATCTGGGCAGAATCTTATGTGTTATACAGAGAATTCGGGATCATCCTTTTGGTTCATGACTCGAGGCTCTGCTGCCCCCAAAGTTGCAAACTATTTCCACCAACTAGGGCAGGAACTTGATTTGGAGTCACATGTTGTAACGGTTGAGGAGTTCAAAAAAGCTCCTTTTGACGTCTACATTGGAGAGCAAGTCTTGGGAGATCTCGTTCTGGTTCCTCCACGAAGCTGTCATCAAGTCATCAACCATGGTGGAATCACTGTCAAGACCTCATGGTCACGGATGACCCTCAACGGACTGAAGACGGCTTTATACCATGAACTCCCAATATACCGTCGGTAAGAACCGTTTCCTCCAGCCAATGAGTTGCTTATTGAACTCGATTTAGCGTGTGTCGCCCTGAGATTTATCGAGTCAAATCCAATATATATCACGCACTTCTCCATTATACCGCAAGATTGAATAATCTGGTCGCATTCGCGTCAACGTTAGATCATGTTTCATCCTCGTCTCGAGCCCCGTCAACAACAGATGATAATGATCAACGCGTTATCGCGCGAAAACTTCGGGAATTACTTCAGCTATTTGATGATATAGCCATCCAAGAGTACACTCCAATCTACAGTCGCTTGCCTCATGTATCGCAGCTGGGATCACACAAAGACGATATTAACTGCGACTTTTGTGGTGCTGACGTTTTTCAAAGTTTCTTCGAGTGCAGAGATTGCGCCAAAGGTGTAGATCCCGAGAATATCAACAGAACAATGAATCCGGGAGATGGAGTGGTTATATGTGCTGCATGTTACGTGGAAGGTCGGACATGCTTGTGCGGCATAATGAAGCCCACACAATGTCGCTCCTTCAAAGATCTTCTACAAGACCGAGACAAAGCTGTCAAGGCACTGGAGAGTTCACGCGTGGAAACTGACCAAGAATACATATACTTGGCAAAGCACAAAAGGTGTGGGCGCAATCAAATTCTGATCACTTTGCTGATGGTGGACCTACAGTCGGATCCTTTCCCTGGGAAACCTGTCAATGAATATCTTCCATGCAGGATGCGCCTTACAACAAACACGTTGCTCTTTGAAAGATGTGATTGTTGCCCTTTTCATTTGCCACATTTGCCATGCTGACCCGTTAATAGCAATCCCAAATACGATCCTGCCGTAGTTTTTCGAATTTGCCTTCGCACAGTGCGTTTGGCGGCTCGGTGATCTCGTGCAGCGGATGCCATTCTGCCCGATGCTTCACGCATATACTAGAGATGAATAAGTTGCACTCCGCGGAAGCTATATTACAATCGCGGACAGATCCTAAACAACAACAATGGCACCAACATCACACAAAGTCGAAAGCTATTTTTATCTCCTCGCAATCTCAAATCTTACGAGATGAAGAAGAAGGCCTTCGGCCAGACATGAGGCTGAGACTCGTTTATCTGGCGCTTAACTTCCGCACATCCACAGCAATCAACTTTTCCCTTACGAAGCATGGATGGTATGACGAGTATTTCCAGTTTCCCAGCACTCCTGTAAGTATTTAAGCCGAGGGGGTCCTGTATACGAGTGCTCAGATCTCCTCTCAAGATAACGAATAGGCCTCCCAAGCTCGAGAAACTTCCAAACGTATCTAACATCAATAAATCCACCCAATCTGCGAGCCGCCGCTCTGAAAAGCAACGACAATCCATGGATTATGATCGCGAGCCCAGCCCGCTCACCTCGATTGCGAGCGATCACGAGGATGGTTCCCGTCCGATTACTTCCAGCAGTTTGGTCGCAAACCCCAATTCGGTTCCCGCAACATCTGGATCTAGCAATTCCAGCGGAAAGAAAGTTTCCAGAGTTGTCATTGACTCGGCGACCAAGGGGAAAAGAGTATATGTTCTCGTTCCTGGAGACGGCAAGGATCATTGGTCGGCACGTTCAGCTAGGAGGCAGCAAGAGAAAGCGCCTACGTCGCCTGTTATACGGCGTTCTAAGCCTGATGGGGTGAGAGTAGTGTCATGATCTAGTTGAAACTAGCATTTAACAATAATAATATTGTCTTGCTTGCCTTAGTCTGATGCCACTCCATCTGCCCGTAAACAGCCTTCTCGCTCAGCAAAACAACCTCCGTCAGCGTTGGGGAAGCGATCTCGGCGCGTTGTATTGTCTTCAGAACCAGAGGAGGTGGCAGTCAATTTGCCGGTTGATTCACTAATTGATTCGCCAATTGATTCTGATCCTATCACCAACACCCCTCATTCAGAAACTCGTGATGGTCTTCATCGAGCAAAGAGGGCGCGCCATAACTTGCCGCCTAAAAAGTCTATGCAGTCATCTTCACGAGGCCAAAGGCGACACTCAGGGCCAAGTACAAAGGGACCTGTCAGAAAGCAGCCTCCCACTCATCGACCAAGAGATCCCCTTACATTTGTGCCAGCTATTGCATCCCAATCGCGTGCCCAACAAGTTGGCCATGGGATTGGTTCTTCGAACTACACTCCTCATGCCTCAATGGCAGATGTATTGCAACGAACCTTCGATAACAACGCGTACTTCCCTCATGAACACAAGAGGTCCGGGACCACTTATCGTCCATCATATCTTAAGGAATTAAATAAGATGGATACTCTTAGAGCACGCATCGATGATAAAGATGTCAAAATCCAATCTTACGAGCGCCGACACAAGGCTGATGAAGAGCGTCATAGATTCGATGAGGATCGCCATAAACTCGATGAGGAGCGACATGAAGCTGATCAACAGGAGCTCAGGATATTGAAGGAGTCCCATGAAGCTGGCCAGAAAGAACTCGCGAAATTGAAGATTGCTCTTCAATCGGCGAGGACGTTGGGACACTTTTGGCCTCACACGTGTGGCGGAACCCAATTAGAGACAATGAACATCGAAATAGGTCAAGGCAATTTACATCCGGATACCGATATAGTTGCTCACATGGGGCTCACAGGATCTTCTTCTCATGCAGCTAATATTAGTGAAGATAGCGAGGTCCTTGGACCTGGCTTCTCTTCAACAAGTGGGAGCAATGTGACTTCAGGAAGAACTCATGTACGGCGAGCACAATACTCGGGTCCGTTTGCTAGACCCATCACTCCAAGATACGGGCGATTCCATCACTGGAGGGCAATGAATACCAACTCAATCAATGTTGGCTCTGATGGATCAAATATTTCTTCGCCAATATCAGATTATCACAGATCAACCAACGACCCAACACCAAATCCGGATCGCCCAGGGTATCCCACTCCTTCTTCAGATGAATCTGAACAACGACCTATACAACCCGAATCTCCGCGTCCCGAGAGCCCGCCACCCCAGGGAGGCCAAAGTGAGTATCTTCTAGTATCGTATATGATTCATCACTGAGTTAATATCAGTAGACAATCGCACGTTTGAGAGATCTGGCTCGCCAGCCAACCTCCCTGATGGCGAGATCATGTTTCCAGGTCGTTCCGTGGAGGCTCGGGAGAAGGATGAGGATGAGATTTCGATGGGAGGCTCCTCAGATTTCGCTGGATATTACAATTAAGCATGCAATCACCAAGGAGAGTTGATTCAAGAGTTAGAGGGGAATATCACCGGTTGAGTATTCCCATAGTATATAAATATTGTACTTCATATGGCGTATATCATGTAATGCTGTAAATGTCGGTGTAATGTTTGTTTTTCTTTGCTAGCAAATACCCGAAGGCACAATCGCTGTCCAAGAGTAAAGAGACGTCCGACATGTAATGAACCTTAAGTATGACCAGATGGAATGAATATTAGTTGTAACTAATGAACGGGGTATAGGAAAGGGGAAGGTAATGACCGATAGCTATGGTAAAGGTGTGCGTTGATGAGAGCATGGCGAGTTGGAAAGCAAAATAGAAACAAGCATGTACATTAACCACATCGACAGGTCAGGATTCTCCACAAGGACCTAGGCTGCTGCTGCTCGTCTTGATCATGATATTCATCACCGTGTGAGACTCCAATGTCGTTTCCTCGAGCACGCACGTTGCTGACTGCAGGTGGAGCAGCGCCCATGGTGGAAACCATAGGTGATGCACGCCCATAAGGCTGGGAGCCATACGGGTCATCGGCGCCGTCTCGCGAATAGTCGATGCCGGGACTGGCGTTGGCGTATGGGTGTTGTTGTGTGCTGATTTGACTAATACGATTGTGCGGAGCAGAAACGGGGACATTGATATGGGCCGCAGCAGAAAGAGGAGTTACTTGGCCAGGAGTATTTCCGTTTCCAGGTGTGAGAGCGGTTGGTACTTTACGTTGTTTTGAACCGTGGCGGACGAGCGCAGGTGAAGGCGGGATGATACCACCAGATTGAGAGGCCCTTCGCCATTCCGACTCGCGTTGTCTTTCCACATCTCTTCGTCGATCCTGAGGTGCTGGTACAAGCCCAGCATTCTGAATCTGGGCTAATACTTGTGCTTGGCCCTGCTATACAGTAATGGTAGAAGAAAATTAGTCGACATTGGCTGGAGAATCAGGGTGATACCGACCGCTGAAGCTTCCCATCCTTTCCCACCTGATCAAGTCATCGGAGTTGCTTAGATTAATGCGTTGTATCACAGTGAGATGACATACCGTTCAACAAGTTCCAGTCAAAAACACCATCATCCACGTCGCCATTGTTTTTCATGATCTTGGCAAATAATTCTCGTAGAAAATCGTAATCTGGTGTTTCTTCAAAACCAAGTTTACGGACATAGTTGAGATATATGCCAAACTCCTCTGTAAACTAAGATTAGAATTCAGTACACTGTGTGTTTGAAGCTTCATACCGGGGTAATTTTCAGCAAGTTCCTTGATAGGTGTTGTTTGTTTCTTCTCTCCGATCTTCTCATACTTCTGCTTATTCGTCGCCGCTTTTAAGCCTTGCCAAGGTAAGCTACCTCTGAGGAAATACATGAAGACATGCCCCAAAGCTTCTAAATCGTCTCGACGTGATTGTTCTGACTTGGGTATTAGAAAGCTTGACACATAGAAGCTCATGAGATACGTACCGCGCCCAAGATGGGTGTTGATACTCATGTATCGCGCAGTTCCACTAAGACTCTTCCGTTCTCGGTAAGGAATGTGCTGTTTTGTTTTGGGATCACGGTATTGCTTGGCCATCCCAAAGTCAACGACATGTACGACTGAAAAGATCACAGACGTTATTATGGAATGCTGCCAAATGCGCAGTAAGCTGACCATTAGCGGTCTTCGTTCCTGGGCGTCCTATAAGGAAATTATCCGGTTTGATATCGCGGTATATCAGGTTCTTTTCGTGAATTGTCTGCACTCTAGTCAGCTGTAATGGGTGATCAGATTTGGAGCTGCACTGGGAGGCGAAATACGGCGTACCATTTGTCGGGCTGCCATACATACGGTCTTGATGGAGAATTTTCGGCCGCACATGTCGAATAAATCCTCCAGACTGGGTCCCAACAGGTCTATGACGAGAATATTATGGAGGCCTTCCTGACCAAAGTGGTAGATCTGGGGGATTCCAGCTGTGGCGAGGTTGGAATACAGTGAGGACAGATGACCAAGCAATACATACGACAACCAGAGAGGATACGGTACGATCGACATTCATCACGGAGCTGAGGAGCCTCTGCTTTCCGAGGTTCCTAGTGGCAATATGATCAGACTATGCCTATACATTGTTACAAAAAATACATGTAGGCTACTTACAAACTTGATGGCGACAGTGGTTGAATTGAGCAGGTTCGTTCCTAATACAACGTGTTTGACATGCACAATATGGTCTGGATTTGCTGTACCCACCTTCAAAGATGACACCGAACGAGCCCTCTCCGATTTTCTTGCCCACGCGGTAATGCACCCCGACCAGGTTTGCAGTGCCTGAATTATGGGAAGACATTTGAGTCTATAAGTACTGTCGCAACAGAAGAAAAAGGGAGAGGACAGGAACGGGAACGATGAGGAATTCGGCCTGAGGCCTAATATTGCGGAGGTTGGAAGAATGTTGGAGGAGGGAATTCTCGGTCAATACCGAACTTCCAAAACTAGCGAATTCCCAGTTTGTGGTTATGCTAAAACAGTCGCCCGCGTATCACAGCAGTGAACGTGTTTTTGTGTAATGTACATCGTCCATCACCAGATCATCCCCGTATGAGTCCATCCATAAAAAATGTAAATAGTGCGGCGATGAATCAAGCATAGAAAGTTTTGTTGCTTCCAAGAACAGTCATGCCCGGCGGCCCTCGTCAATAGTCCTACAGAAATCCAGATCGGAGTCTCGATATAATCGCCCAGACTCTGGCGTAATTCCGTCCGATGAGAGGCAATGCCACTATCAAGAGCACGGCAAGCGATCCCCATCTCACCAACATCCCATTCCTTCGTCTCTGCCGTGCCCATGCATCACCTCCAACTGCCTTGAAATCGTCCCAACAAGGTTTTCGCGTAATCCACCAGAATAAAGACATCATTCCAGGGAATGTCGCGATGTTCCTGGTACCATCTCGACCATCTCCTCGGTAATACGAGAAACAATTCAGAAACACTGTATCACGCATACGCTTCCGGATCCATTTGTTGTATTTGTCGGTCGCCTGGGTAGTTACTTCGAGCGACCTTGTCTTACCCTCGATAATCGGTTTAATCAGCTTGCAAACATATTGCGCCTGCCCAATATTGAGAACAAGGAAAAATCCATATAAAGAAACGGTACCGACTTGGACCTCGATCGCGAACAGGAGCGAAGCATGGCCAGATCCGGCATTAGGCCCTGTAATCCATTTGATGACCCGCCACAAGTAATTTACGCAGCAACGTACCGACCACTGTGAAAACATTAGGAAATCCAGGAAAGACCGTGCCTCGATAGCCTATCGCTCCACCTTGGGATTGGAAATACTTGTCAAGTGTGATCCCATCCACTCCACGGAAAGCCACGTCTCTGGTGACCTGAACGCTGGGTCAGTTTGGGTCGGGAGGGTAAGATATATAAATAAGGTACCAATAGGAATCCAGTACCCAGAATAATGATATCTAGGGGTATAAATTCACCGTTCTTGAGCTTTACTCCATTCTCCACGATTTCTGCAACACCTTCCCAGACGAGATCGACATTTGGCTGGTGTAAGGCTGCGAGATATCCAGGATCGACTATGATCCGCTTGCAGCCGGGTGCTGTGTACTGTGTTCAATTCTCCTTGGAACTGCGTGCACAGCAGACTTACGGTAAGGGGGAATTAACGCGTCATGATACTGCGCCGGAGCATTGTCCTTCATGTACTGTGTGAGGACCTGCTTACCTATATGAACGATGGAACGCAAGCTAAGCAGATAAGCGAACCGTCTGAACCATCTTCGACACTGGTAACTTCGACTGATACATGAACCAACCAAGATCGGACTAGTGGATTTTAGCTCAGCATTCCAAAGCTACGATGCAAACTTGCTCACTCTAAACATGATCATATTTCGATATGCCCGCATAAGGAAAGGGACATGAGCAAATGCCCATTTCACCCAGCGAGGATATCGATATTGCCCCTGTGATTATCATGTTGGGATACTGATAAGCACACGCTCCCAAGTAAATACTGCACCTTCTCAGCAAACCACTGTCGTGACCGACCAAAATTGGTGACCTTGGTTGAGGGGTCTGCCGCTATGATCGGGACGAACTGTGCGCTTATTCCCTTGTAAAGTGAGTGAGTCTGCTTTATAGGGGCAACGTGCAACTCACGCAGAGCATCCATTCCCGATCACGCCAACTCGTTTTCCCTTCAGATCCACGTCGTGTCTCCACTGAAGAGAGTGCCACAGCGGACCCTTGAAGTTCTCAACTCCAGGCAAATCCTTTGGAAACCACGGTGTAGTAAAAGCGCCAACTGCCTGGATGACGATCTCAGCAGACGTTTCTCTCCGTTCTCCGGTTGCCACATCTTGAAGAATGAGTTTATGGATATTCGCATGCTCATCCCATTGCACCTCCTCAACACGCGTGTTGAAAACGGTATGCGCAAGGAGATTGTGCTTCTCGTGGAGCCGCTCCCAATAAGAGCGGATCTGTGGTTGTGAGATGTAGTATGTATCCCAATCTGGATTCAGTTCACTGGAGAGGGAATACCAGTGTCCAGAGACGTCAGAGCTACAACCCTATGTCCATGCTTCAGTTCCACAATCACGAAGCCGAGCGAACGCGCATGCTTACAGGATATGTATTGTCCTACATACATCATAGAAGGCGATCAGAGATAACATATCAAATGTATTGAATTCCCACAAGGACGTACCCTCCATGTTCCACCAACAGACGCTGCCTTTTCGTATAGCTTAAATCATGACCAAGTTAGGACTTCTGATTGGATCAACAGCGATAAGCATTGCGATTCAAACTCACCGTGAAGTTCTCGAATCGAAGTTCATTCTTGAGGTTTATAGCCATTGTGATTCCTGCAACGCTGAAGGCAGTTTGGTCATCGGTCTTGTCTGCTGTCAGCAGGACAGCATTGTACGCACCCAGCGCCGATAATAGCGACTCGAGGCTTGTTTTCATCCATGTTCGTTGGCTGAAGCAGGGAATCGTACTCCTGTAAGAACTGAATGCAAAGATAACATCGAACTCCAGGGAGTTCTCAACCACCTAGGATTATACTTAGACATGTTCGCTGGCCGTATCTCTAAGAACGTGTCGGCATGAGTGTTCTGGGTGAACTATCATTGAAATTTGAAACGGATGATACCAAGAATAACTCTGGTGCTGGCAATTGCAATTGCACCCGTGATCGTGGACATGACGATATCGGGCGAGCAGGATTTTGCAACATGATCGTCATGCAGCAAATGATAAATGATGCACTGTGCATGTCATTGAACTCACCTTTGGAAGCTCTCTAGTACCCTAATTGATCTAGGGTCCTGCCAGAGAGGTGTGAAAATGCATGTTACAAGAGGTCAAAATACACGTATGAGGTACTAGATGCCAAGGCAAGTACCGGGGGTAAACGAGATTAAACTATCACAATCCTATCAGAAAAACGATGCAGCTAAAGCTACGGAGCGAAAAATGAAAAGTGGCAGTCCAATCCGTTGAAATAGTGCTTTTACAAGAATTATTATTATTCGCTCCACCAACGAATCTCTTATCGAAACTCGAAGCTGGAGCTGAACCGTTCCGGTACATGAGAGAGGGATAATTGTTGATATCTGCGAGAAAGGACGCTTTAAAATAACAAAACTGATGACGATGTGCTGAGGCTTACGGTTCTGAATTCTGATGGAAATAGAACCCGCTCATGGTGGCGGGAGGCAGAGGAGCGCGCGGACCTACAGAAGTTCCGCGGGCTCCTCGCCGTACACTAGAATCCCTTCGTCTTCGCACAGGCGGAGACATTTCTTGTTTTACAGAGGGAGGAGACATCGACAAAGGCACATCTTCGCTGATATCGCTCCCAAGAGGAACAGATTGCGTTACAGAACGAAGCGTAGATGCAGGCGGCGGAGGATTGAAATCCACACAGACGTAGTAAAAGCCTATAACATAGAACAAAATCCGATAGCTGTGTTAGATGCTGTGGACCAACAAAAAGCTGACCACGGTCTAGTAATCATTGCCAAAGACGACCACATACCGGCAAAGCTTGCACCATTGATGTCTTGCACGCGGTGATCAGGCACGAGGAATCGTTCCTTCCACCTCATGAAAACGGCACCACGTTCTCGATCAGGAATGGTTAGGTGAGGCTCTTTGAGTTCGTTCTTTACATGGCGGAAGGCAGGGAAACGTTGCCAATGGACCATATCCTCTTGCTTATTTGCGCCCCAATTCTCTGTCAAGAACCCATATCGACTGCCGATTATTTCAGCATCAAAATAGGTTGTTAATTCCGGATAGTCATCAGTCAAGCCACGAATACGAAGGTAACCACAGAGGAACGAGGAAGAAAAATCTACATCCTAATACGTTGTGAGAACATGCCTTGGATATGACGCTCCAATGTCAGTACTAACCACAATGCTAACGTTAACTTCATAGCTATTGCGCCCGCTCTTTTGTGAGCCTTGGAATGTAGCACCAGGGTACAAGCAATGATGTCCTTGTGGGCGCACTCTGATGCGAGTTATGTCAACGAGAGGATCTGGAGGAGGAATAGATTGGCGCTGAGAGCGGTGAGCGGTGTTTACTGTCGAAGGGGTATGGTGATGAGGAAAGGTTGACCATGAGGATATGTTGGGAGTAGTGCGGATTGCCAGTGGCGGATGCTTCGCTGTGGCGGAGATCGGAGGGCAAGAACAGGGAGACGAAAACGAGGACACAGATGAATCAGAAGGAAAACTCGAAGAAGGTGAGGACTCGACATCCGTATCTTCTTCAAAAGGAGAATCGTGGATAATATGAGCCTGTTGCAGGCCATTTGGTTGAGTAACGATGTTGGAGGGTACAGGCCGGCTTAAACCATTGCCAACAGCAAGAAGGAGAGAAATATTGTCTTCTGGCGCTATACAAGACGCTCTGTCCCGACATGAAGCACACACGGAAGACGAATCGTGGTCGTCGAGGCCATAGAGAAGGGAATTCGGGGACTCAAGAGGACAGCGGCAAAACAAGCAAAGCTTTATGGCCTGACCCTGAGTATGATCCTGCTGGGGTTGTTCGATGATTATGGGGTACAAGTCCTCAGGTGAAGGCATAATTTGTGGGTAAGTTAAGCACGAGGAGGAAGGCTGGCTTTTGCTGGAGTAGGTAAGAAATCTGTGCAGAGTCAGTCCCGCGTGTGGGTAACTCTCGCGTGATCTTCTGCTTGGGCCCGTGGGAATATCTGCTCGTCCTTCCAAAAGTCAGAAATGCAAGTACAGAACTAACTGTACTCAGACTGCATGGAATTCACAGGTCAATTATCCTTTTGACCTAATCTACGACAGATAACCCGCCAAAATACGCATCAGCGATGCAATCACATTAAACGCCCCATCAAAGCGCCCGGTAGCACTGTACAAGCGCCCCATTGACGCTCAAGGACTGCTATTTTGTTCAGAGGCAATACGCTTCACTAACCACAGCTTCCATTCTCAAGTAACGCGACTGTCGGTTTTTGTTGTTCGTACCTCATTTTTCTAAGAGCGGCTGAGTATCCAAGCGCCTTCGTACCATTGCCCAGCTTCTACTGATCAGTGACAGCTCTATATTTGGCACTCCCCAGCCTCATTCCTTTTTGTACTGCGCAGTTCAGGCAAGTTCATTCGCTCAGATCACATAGCTTTTGTTACAGGAGATACCTGTTATGTACCTTGTCATCTGGTTCATGCACCGATGCCCTGGATTGTATCCAACTTCGTCGTCATTCAAGGTTAAGATCAGTCAACCACCGGAGCCCAGCATCGCATCGGCCTGTCAGTAAATTAATCAGGCGAACGATGTTTCCTACATCGTGTCGCGCACAAATCCAAGTGTACCGAGCGAGGAAGCCAACAGCTCTAATACTCTCTCGCTCTCCCTGCGCTGCACTTCCAACAGGCTCTCCAGCTCCTCTCGAAGTTCGATATTTTCAATGATGATATCCGCATGGATGCGCAGGAACACATTCTGCAGTGTTTGCACAGCTTCGAAATCCCGATGCGAGAGCAGTCGCTGCTTCAATGCATGCAAAAACTGTCTCAGGTTGTCAATGTCGACGAGTGAGCGGAGCTCAAGATCTACAGCAGCAGGCGAAAGGCTTTTTATATAGTCGAAGAAGCCGTCCTCTATCCCACAAAGTAGCAACGAGTTGGCAGATGTCAGAAGACAGCTCCGCACGCACAGGGGTGAGCAGCTTACCGCCATTGCCATCTTCGAACTCCAGCAGCTTTTTCTGGAATACGCTTTTCGTTCGCGCAGCAATTTTATCCAGCCTTCGACTCGGCTTCTCACTCTTCTTATCCTCTTTTTGTTCGATTGCGAATCGTTGCTCCACTCCCGGAAGCGTAGGCAGGAAAAAGGGAGCTTGTTCTGGCTTCTTCGGGGGTTCTTTTGGTTTGTTGCGTTGCTAAATTTATGAGCAGACCAATCAGTGGGGACCATTATGATAAAGCACAGCACGAACCTGGATGACTTCAAGATTTAGCAATGTTTGCCATCTTGCCCGGGGGAGTAACGTTAATGTGACAAGGTCACCATCCAGTTGAGGTGGTGTAGAAAATACGTCCACAGGTGTGTCTTCCATGGTAAGTGCAGATAGACCCTCTAGAGCTAGTATAGTGTTAATTTATGCGGAAATTCATATATTGATGCCCCAAACCTTCGTCCTCGTCCTCGGTAACACCTTGCATTGCAGGTAGAGCAGATTCTGAGATTTGACTCTCGGATACTGTTCGGAACGCAATTTCGCCATATTGAGCGCGGTTTGCCCTTTGGTCGTTTAAGTCGGTACGACCAAGATATGAAAGAAAACAAAAACTCACCAAAGAAAAACGCCTACGCTATCAACATGAGCAGTAGCCAAAAAGTCATTAGTTGGTGAGAAGGCAATGCTTGTAGCGACACTTGGAGTCCGGAACGCATCGATGAGACGACCTGTCGGAATATCAAACGTTCGAATAACCGAGTCCAGGGAAGCCGCGACAAGCCATCGCGAATCCGGTGAAAAAGCCTTTGATAAATGTGGAAATCAGTGATCAATGTGTTATCAGAACAAATGTCAGCAGTAAATGACCTACAATATCCAGGATACGCCCATGTATGCCGCATGGTAATTCTCTGACAATTCTGCGCGTCTCGATATCCACGATGCGCACAACTTTATCAGTACACACAACAGCTAAAAGTCCAGTATCGCGGTGTAATGTGATGGACGACGTGGTTGCAGGAATTACCAGCGTGTGATCTAGCTTGGTCGTATGGAAATCAAAGAACTAGTATGATATGTCAAAGAATGAACCGCTAATTTACGCCGTACGCTTACATTTATGGTCCCATCCTGCGTGCTAGCAATTACTACGCGGTTCAAAGCATCAGAAGCTAGACCTGTTATGCAACGCTCGCTAGCCTTGGGTTTTGTCGAAGACTCGAGCCTGTCAATCACCGTCTGAGGACACGGTCCGATTTTGAACGTTTTTCTCTTCAGACCAGATTGCATATTCCACATGTGGATTTCACCAGTCGTAGAGCCTGCAAGGCCGAAGTTTCCACAAGCTGTCACGCATACAGACTTATGGGCATGATCTTATTAGTTATGAGTGGGCCCGGAAGGGTATGAATATACCTTTACAGAGCCAGACTGGGCTTTGCGTTTCGAGCCTTCTTGGTAATTGAAGGTGTGCTTTCCCAATCTTTTGCTCTGGACGGTCCATGATCGGACGAGTGGCTCATCGGTGTGGGACGTGAGAACATCGTCCCAGTCTTTCGATCGGGTCGAAGAGTAAGCTACAGCAGTTATAGGAGAGAACTTAAGGGAGGCCAAAGGTTTCGACAGTGTAGTAGCTTTCCGTGCGAGAGACCCTACAACGAGCAAATTGGGTTGATTATATCCGTGTATGGAGAATCATGACCGATAGTATGAAACCAACCTTGTGACATCTCAAATGACCGGGAATCACGGACAACTGAGGTATATCGCAGACTCCGATCCGTAGATGCTGTCAATAATTGTTTACCATCCTCTCCATAATAACGTATCAGATGGGGCGGAGCGTGATGTCCCGAGCGGAATTTTAAGAGCCGGGGGGCAGCGGTAGGTGAATCGAAAAGCCATTGCTGTAGAAATATTACGATCTGATGGATGCATCATTTAGTTGCCGGCGACCTACCTTGATGCTGTTGTCCTCGCCAGAGCTGATCAACACTGGCTGTCCGGGAACCCATTCTAATGAGCTGACAGCTCCATCATGTGCGCCACGGACAAGATGCAACAGTCGTCCGCCGGAGTTGAGGTCCCATAGAGCTATGTGGCCGGAGGACGAGGCTGATGCAAGAATATGGTGGCCATCTACCCAGAACACATATAGGTCTCACGATTCGCGATGAACACAATGACTGACCGCTTCTGAAGGACAGTGCTCGGATTCCACCGTTGTCCATGTACATCCGCATTAGTCGTTCGTCTGCTCGTACGTCGTATACAGATATTTCACCGGAGGTGAATCCGATACCAACGACATCGATGGCCGGAGATTGTGTCAAGGCGGTTATTGCACTGGGTGGCGTGCTGGAGGTATTTTGGGTAGGTAGAGTAAGCAGTTTTGATCCGGCAAATTTGTGAATGCACGTTCTGTTATAATGAATGGCCGAGGGGTATTCAATCATAAATGGGCGTGATAATGGGGCGCGGGGACAAACTGGGTGCGGATATTCCATAATTGAAGGTCACCCTCGGCGCTCGCAACTAATATTTTGTTCACATATGTGGCTGGGTGAAGCATAAATACAGCAGTAAAGCCTATGTCAAATTGGATCGTGCAAAATAGTGTCAAGTCTAGAAACAATTGTAAGAAATGTGATCGATTCGAAGATTGATACCATACCTGGACTGGAAATGTCCCATATGAACATTCGACCACCATCTTCAGTCAGAGCTAGTAGTTGGGAGCCAAATATTGTTATAGAGGAGAGCTTGGTTCCGATAGGATTAGTGACCCTCGCGACCTTGTATACAGGCCGATGATAAGATACAGAAACCATCGATGCATGGAGTGTTTTACCTCTTTGCCACGGAGATATTTTATTACATGGATGCCAGATGCAGCCCATACAGCATCACCATCCATAGTGAGGCAGGTTATATCGTCTGATGCCTCCGGACCTATGTAGATAACGGATAAATTCTAAACACTTCATGATGCATGTCATATATCCAGGCTCACCAACGAAAAGTAGGCCCATTTTTCCACCCTCCCACATAGCCCATGAGCGACCGAGACATGTAAGGAGATGTATCCGCGGACCATCGGTTGCACCTTTATGCGAGCGAGTCTGAAGACTGAATGGAATGTGATTTGTTATAAGGCCAAGAGCGCGGAAAGGGACGAATAGACGGGGTTCGTTGGGGGTGATTGCTACGGCCTTGGCTTTCTGTTTAGAGGAAGATGTTCGTATTTTCTTGCGAGGGCGCACTTCTGTCGCCTCTACATCGTTGATAACAGACATGACCGAGATTTTATGTATTGACTTTTGATTGACCTGCCAATTTTTTGACCATCCAGAGATCAGCCTGCAAAAATCAATTTCATGTGACCCAACGCGTTTCCATTCGGTTCTCACGCTTGTTCTTTTGGGACCACACACTCTTGAGGTGAGTCTTCGAACAGCTTCAAGTCCAAAGCTTCTGGCAGCTCACTGAAACATTGAAGGTTGGTTCACAGTGCAAGGAATAAATAAGGGCGTGTATGCTACAGTGCCTCTATGCATTGACATTGGAATCTGATTGACGTGTTGTGATAGATGTTTTGTTCCAGGTTACTGGCGAAGAAATACGGAAAGCTTGAACTACGAGTTTCACCCTCCAATCATCATTGACAGACAAAAAAGGGTGATTGATGTGGTTATATTTGGAAAGGAGCTCGTTGTATCAAATGCCCGAAGCAAACTAACAACGGACAACGGTGGCAGTGGCTGGCTTCCGTGGTCGAAAACCGACGGGATGGATATCAAACTGCAGCACGAGGAAGTGGATTTAGCCAAAATACGATCTCAAACACAACACGGGTGATGTCTGCTCTGATATATCACCTTAACTGAGATATTCTAATTATGATTAGGGTAACCAGTGCACATGCTGGAAGTGAGTCTTTCGGTATGGCATTTCTTCATCTTGCAAAGACAAATAGCTGGACCATGGTATCAGGTATGTTTGACTGGTCGCTCTATTATTGTATTTGTCTGGGCGCTCAGGCCGACGAACGCCTGGCGATGTCAACACCGGAGTCCCATTCTTCCTGAATACGACTCACACTCTTGGTGTCGAACCCACGGGTTTAATCTGTAAACTCCTTCAAATTACGGCGAATGACCGAATTGACGATTGTGACGCACGCTAATGTCAGATGCATCTTCATCGTGTCTCTTGACGTCAATTCTATCGAGGCGTGAGTTTTATATCAATTTCCGATACGTATCACCGCAACCACGGACTCCCGAGAGGAGATCAGGCCAATTGGGCTCGGTATGGTATCCAAAACGTGCCCACTATTCCCATCGGGACCGACATCACTTTTGATCAAGGCTGTACGAGCGTTAATCCGTAACAGTGGGTTGGGCTTGAAAATGATGTCGGGCAAGGTGTGTACTCCTTGAAATCCAGCGGCTTCTGTACATTTGGTTGGAGAAAGTTGTGCGACCATGCTCATCACAGCTTCAATACACATGCAATAAGATAACGAGTGGTGGGGGTTAGTGAGTGCATAATACCATTTTGGACCTGCTAATGCTGCCTTGATGCCAATCAGGTTTCATCGAAGGCGTTGTCATTTGGCTTCTCATCACTCGCTACTTTTATCCCTGCATGAGCCATCAAACGAGGCTGTTCAGATTTCTGTTTACAGCCTGTACGGCAAGCTGAGAGTCTTGGCTAACATATAAAAAAGGGACCCTCCACGAAATGGTTCCTCAGCCTGGTTGCTCATCCCCTTCGACATTGTCAATTCTTCGTTCCTATTCTAATTAGTTTCAACTTCATTCGCATTACTTATTTTATCAACTTCCAAACCACACTTCATATCTTTCACAATGTTCTCCGTCAACTTCGCCGCCGTCGCTCTCTACTCCTCCCTCCTTGCCTCAGCCGCATCGCCCTATTCCAAACGCCAGAATTGGTTGCAGCAGAACGGTCCCGCTGCAAAAGCTCTCAATGATCAATATTCGTCGTTGACTCCTGATTCATCGTGCAATGATGGAGACATCGCGTGTATTGATGGCCAATTTGCGCACTGCTACCAAGACCACTACTTCCTGCACGCTTGTCCCAGCGACTGGAGTTGTGCAGCGATCCCCAATGAGTGGTCTTCTGGAACAACCACTACTTGCGACTCAAATGATAACATCGCATGGCGTTTCTCGGAAGCTGGCGTTTCGGAGACGAAGCGATCAATCAAACGCTCGGAGCCCGTTGAGTGAGTGCCTCTGTACATTTTGATTCACCAGCCCATCTAAACATCTTCATTACAGGCGCTCTTTGGCCCAGCTTCAGGCAAATGGTCCCGCTGCAAAGGCACTAAACCAGGAATACGCTACATTGACCGCGTCTTCCAACTGCACTGATGGCACTGTTGCGTGTGTGCAAGGACAGTTTGCGCACTGCTACCAGAGCAGGTATTTGACCTGGGCCTGCCCTACGGATTGGACCTGCCAAGCGCTTCCAAATGAATGGTCTTCCGGAACCACTACCACCTGTGATTACGGACCAGATGCGCAATGGCGTCTCTCGGAGGCAGGGGCCCTGTAAACTTCCCAACAGTTAGTTTCATCTTTCTCATGGCCGAGAATGACATGCTAATTGTGACATGTTAGCCTGTTCGTGCAGTGGTCCTGACCAAAGTTGAGATGACACGACGACTTTCATGATATGATAATTTGTTTGGATGGTGGTGCGAGATTAGTTTAATGTTCGCCTATTAGTCTTTGGAACTTCCAACCTTGAATGACAAATGTTTCTGGCTCCCTAATACCGTCATCTTAAGTATCTTGCTTAGCTCGCCAATTCAGCGGCAGACGTTTAAATTAAAACTGGTTCCCGACCGTTAAGTATGTCCTCGAAAATACAGAATGGATGGATATACGTATAAGCTACAACCCTTGATCAGCTCTTATTCTAAAACTAGCAAGTGAACACTAGTACATGAGGTGTCAAAATCATTAAACATACAGTCCTAATGATTATAGTATCCATGCATTGAAGTCTAAATGCTAAGTATCAGTTCGATACCACAGACGCATCATACTACCCCTCGGTTATTTTCCGCTGTTGGTAAATCGGGTCTCGTCGGGAATCCAGCGCCGAGTCATTTCTAATCATATCTTCACTATCATACCTCTTCTTTCTCCTTTGCTGCAGCGCCGATTGAGGTGGTTCGTGTGCGTTCGGTGGCATCATCCCTTGTCGGTTCGTCTGCGACAGCCTTCACGTTTTCCACAGACTCAGCAGCTGCATCATCTTCTTGTGATTCCTGCTCTGGACCTTTCTCGGGATCAGCGGTCTTCGCATCCCCAGTGCGCACGATCTTGCGCTTCAAGGAATATCCACGAATGAATAGGATGAGAAGCAATCCGACAGCCGAAAGAGGAGTATTAACGAGCCAGATGGTGCTGATTGATTGCGAGTATGCATGCATAAGTGCGTTTCGAGTGGTGGCATCCTATGATTGGGGTGGAGGAGTTCATATGTTTTGTTATTGAGCGTTTACCAAAAAAAACTTACGGGTATAGAAGATATCTTCCGGACACTGTCATTCAAATCTGCCGCTGAAGTGCCAAAGCCCGACAGGCCTGGTACAGCTTTGAGTTTCTGCTGAAGAACACTGGAGATAATAGCCTCTCCAATGGTGATGCCGACTGTTCCGCCAAGCGTTCTAGAGCGTACGAGAAGTCAGATATGCTCACTAACACTTGAAGAAAGACATACCGAAGGAATACGAAAGCCCCTGTACTTGTTGCCATATCTTTGATGGGCATTGCTGCTTGCACAGCGATCAGTGGTACCTGGCAAGGTGTCAATCTCACATCGTGAATTTTTTGAATGGATGTTACCTGGAATAAACATCCAATCCCGATGGCAGTGACGAGAGGATAAATTTCTTTGACGGCTCTATTAAAAATATAAGATCGCGAGTGTGAACGCGCAAGGAAGAGCATACGTCGATGAGGTATTGTCTAGCTGAATCATAAGCCCCCATCCAAGGGTCATCACAATCCATGCAAACCACATGATTGGACGGTAAGAACCGGTTCGCGTGACGACAATGCCGGAAATTGCTGAAGTGGCAGCACCGCCAAGCGAATAGGGAAGCATTCTACGGAAGATCATGAGTGAACTTGCGGGACCTCTGGAATACCCGACTCACCTGATACCGGAGCTCGTGGCAGAGGCGCCAAGCACTACATGAAATGACCGCGTTAACACATAAACCCAATTGGAGATGACATGGGCGTACCTTGGTAATACAAAGGGAGATAGCTTGACAGGGGTTAATCAAAAGTCCGCATACGTCTGAGCATTCACTTACTAGGAACCTGGTACAACATTTTAGTAAGGTCTGTGTCGATGTTATCAAAATTTACGTACCGGCAAAAAAGGTTAATGCATGCAGAAATACGGAAATTAAGATGAGTCCAGTCGTTCGCGTCTGACAGATTCGACATTATGAGCAAATGAACATAATATAGACATAATACATACCTTGAATAGACGCGGTGGAATGATAGCGGCTCGTTTCGTGTATATTTCGTTGATCGCTCCGGCAACGAGCAAGACACCCCCAACGGCAAGAAGAGCGATGGTCTCCACGCTATCCCCTGAAACAGGATGAGTGTTGTATCATATGTCATAATTATCGAACCGGCCACTTACAAGTAGCCTCACTTGAATTGAAGCCAATCAAGAGAAGGACCACACCGGAAACGATCAGAATGAGACCGACGAAATCGAATTCCCGAGCGTGTTCTCTAAACGATTTCCCTTGGTGGGCTAAATTGACCACATGTTATGGGGCTAAAATCAAATAACCAAAACTGCACTGACGGTTCAAGTTGAGGAAGAAAAACAATAGGGCCCCAGCAAGTCCACCAGTGGGCCTGCAAGATACATATAAGTCAACATGACATGCGGAACCCTTCAGATAACTCACAAATTGATCCAGAAACACCTATAGCCTCATCAAATAAGTTTTGGTATCATTTCATCAGATTTAAAAGACGTACCATCGCCATGACACGTGGTCTGTGAAAACCTAAAGGAGAATCGGGATGAAATCAATACTCTCGATAAACCGATATAAGGCCAGCATGGACTTACGCCTCCAAGCAGAGGCCCAACGACGCTAGAACAGGGAGGTAAGATGGCGCCACATCAAATGAATTACAAGAGGCTTTCATACCTCGCAATACCCCATGTAGCTCCGATAAGACCGCCATATTTACCTCGGCTACGAAAAGGCTCAGAATGTCATCTTCCATTGAAATGATGCCACTCACTCCTGTAGAGACACAATGTCGGATATGGTAATCTGCACCAACTGAATGATGCCACCGCCACCGACACCTTGGACCGCTCGACAGACAATTAACCAAGTCATGTTTTGGGCAGCACCACAAAGAGCAGAGCCAATCTTTGAAAAAAGTTAATCGACGAAAGGTATCATATGTGAAAGCATTATCCACCAAAAATATAAGGATACAGCCATATAACATGGGCTTTCGGCCTGATAACGCAATGACTATCAATATCGCATAGTTTAACTCCGAAACCGCATATACGCACCTAATATCTGCGAAAGTTTACCGTATAATGGTCCCAGGGAAGCTGAGGCCAGCATGTATGCGCTGCAAATAACGGATAAATCATCTGCAAAATATCTCAAAGAAACACATGCTTACCTTCCCACCCAGCTGTAGTTGTTTCCTCCTCCAAGTTCTGCGACGATCGTAGGCAGGGCAGTAGCCACAATCGTCTACACGAAGAATGAGTCTTTGATTCGGATGAAAGGATCTTCGCGAAGGACATACCTGGTCCAAGGCCGCCAAAAATGTACTGCACATCAAGCCGAAGAAAACGATCCCAATTCGATTTTTGGGTACAACATGCTCTTCCTCCTTCTTCCATGAAGCACCTGGTTTCTCCTGTGCGACTATGATTTCTTCCTTTGTTGCGGCCATTGGAGAACGGTTTCCGTCTGTATCACTCGTTGATAGGATGCAGGAAACTGGCAGGGAGTGCAAGACAGGATTCCGTCCCAGGATTGTTTAATAACTGGACAGAGGGAAAGTCCGACTCACGACATTGCGGCTATTTCAGTATCTCTGTCCGATGTAAAGCAGGTCATGGAGGCATGACACAGTACCGCCGAGATGCCGAGCCTCATCCACCTGCGAACGAGACGGTCGGTAAGCAATTCCGCTGAGTCAGCGATTCTGACAACCGCGTTTCTCCAGTCAACAGTACTAGGACACCTGGTAAAAAAACTGCGTTATACCAAGACAAACACTGACTTCGCAAGATTTTGCGTACGAGAATTCAGCAGCAATAACCACACAGATTATGCAACGCAGAGCTTCAGATTCACTGTAAAACGGCTTAAATGGTTTATCCAGCCGTGTCACCATGCAGGTCGTGCCGGCCTCAAGCCTTTGTCATTTCATTAGTGATATTTATAACATTCCATCCGTGGCTGACATCGATGGGGAAAGCTGAGAGTTCTGATCTGCAATCAGTTCGTTCCAATGCGGAGTCACGAGTTCCTTGATCGGTCTCCTCGCTTGGCATGCAGCTGGCTGCTATGCGGAAGTATAGTGGAGCGGAAATGATAATCAGCTTCCGTCATCGAGTGCGATGGTAGCGCTCACGCTCGAAGGCGATCAAGAAAGCAAGAACATCGGCCGAAGCTTCGAGATCTGCAGGGCCTGGGTTGGCAATTGGTAATCGGAAGAGACCATGTGTTCGAGGGCGCGGATGTGTAGTGCAAACCAAACCAATACTGACAGTACTGACCACGGATGAACATGGACCCGCAGACAGACGGTTTGTATACCGTATTTTGGAAATGGTACCGGTACCAGTGGAATGGGACGTCAGAATGCGTGTTTTATGACTTGAACTGGAATGCAGACGGGATATGGGTGATAAATCTTGATGATAGCATTGTGCGCTTTAGAATCCAGACGAAACCAAAATGGCAGTTTTGACTTTTGAAGCTTGAAGCTTGACGACGAATGAATCGTAAGTTTTAGAGCATCGCGATGTGGTGTTATTGGGTGCAAATTGAAGCTTGAAGGATAGAATCTTTGTCGGACTGACCAGTTTACAATTGACATTGCTCGGGTATTTATCCGAAACAATCTGGTTTGCGAATTTGGCCCTGTTGGATCCCTGTAAGCCCAAGTGTAAGAGTTCCAGGTCGAGGCGGGGCGGGGTAGGCCGGGTGGCAGCGAATTCGGCAAAAGCCCGGGATGTGGCACCGAAAAACCTTATCTCATCTTCAACCTCTTGATTTCTGTCTTTGACATCGTCCAACCTTTCTTCTGTCCTTCCATTACTCAACTCTAGAAAGTAAACCTTTACCATGACACAAGAACAACAAAGTTCCGCCGTATTCAAGCTCGTTCTCGGTGCGTAGCGAATCTCTATCAGAAGAGATGCAAAGCTCATGCGATCTGCGGCTCTTGTTCTTTGATCGATGCCTCGATTCTTCGCGTCTTACGCTTCATGATCCCTGATTGCCATCGGAATATGCGCTTTGTATATGATCCCCTGCAGTCGGTGACGGAGGTACTGGAAAAACCACGTTCGTCAAGGTGAGTGGCGCGCTCAACATCATCCGAAGATCTGTGATCGCTTAATGATCTCAAAATCTTTTTAGCGTCATTTGACTGGAGAATTTGAGAAAAAGTATATTGGTAAGTCTCTATTGTAGTAGTCGCGTTCGGTTGTCAGTAATCGCGTCCTGATCCACTAACAATTTTCTGAAAAGCCACTCTCGGTGTGGAAGTCCATCCCTTAATGTTCAACACCAACTTCGGCAATATCTTGTTCAACGTTTGGGACACTGCTGGTCAAGAGAAATTCGGTGGTCTTCGTGATGGATACTACATTCAGGGCCAGTGCGGGATCATCATGTTCGATGTCACTTCGAGAATCACGTACAAGAACGTCCCCAATTGGCATCGTGACCTTGAACGTGTCTGCGAGAACATTCCGATCGTGCTATGCGGAAACAAAGTTGATGTCAAAGTATACTTCCTTCCGTTCAATGTACCGATGGATGTCTGATGTGGAGTTTGTAGGAACGAAAAGTGAAGACAGGTGCTGTTACGTTCCACCGCAAAAAGAATCTCCAATATTACGAGATATCGGCCAAATCAAACTACAACTTCGAAAAGCCCTTCCTCTGGCTCGCCAGGAAGTTGGTTGGGTGCGTATTATCTGCCCAGAAAATTGGCTCTTTCTCAAATATATTGTCATTAGAAACCCTACCCTTGAATTCTCCGCTGCTCCTGCTTTAGCTCCTGCAGAAGTGCAAGTAGATGCTACGCTGATAGCACAGTACGAGGCAGAACTCAAAGCTGTATGTCCACTTTTCCGAGACCTTCTTCTTTGTATTAACATTTTAATTCATCCAGGCCGAAGCTGTTCCTTTGCCCGAAGAAGAGGATGATCTTTAATGTGCTGTCGAGTTCCGGCTTAAGTTCACTTTCGAGATGTCTCCGATACATATTGTTTTTACACACAGAACACGCCACTGTCCTTCAACATCACCTTTCTGATTTTGTCCCATTTTCCTTGGCGCAATACACTTACATCTTCCATTACGAATGATTGATCATATAAATGAGATGAGCGGATGAAGACTACATTGATTTGTACATACAGTTTGCGAGGAAAAAGCTAATGAAACAAGCTAAGTGGAATGATATATGACTGAAAAGGTCAGGAGAATTCAAGCAGACTTGGTTCTCTTTTGAAAATCGTCGAATCCCGAGATGACAACCTGCATCTCAACAGCATTGATCCCCATATTTCCCATCTGATCCAGGAACCATCGCCTCCTAACCTCTGGCTCCCAATCTGCCACGATCGTCAAGGTCTTTTCGTCATCGATACCCAACTTTACGAATTGCGGTAAGAAAGATGAGAGGTCAATGGCCAGTGATTTCAAAAGGCGATAGAGACCGTTTTGGGATGAAGGATGAGTAGACGGGGGCTTGTGTAATCGATCAGATAGAGAGCGTGGCGGATTGTTTATCGGTTTAGAACGTGGTACGGGTTTGGTTCGATGACCACTAGGGGGCGCAATTGGTCGGTACAAGTCCTCGTCTTCATCCGAGGAAGCCTCTACGTCATTCGATTCGATCTATTTTCCGAAATAAAATACTTAAACGAAGTTCGTAATTTGTGTGCACTCACCTTGTAAGGTCCTGATATGAATTCCTGGAATAGATTTTGAGCCCTAGCGTCCTAGTGATTAAATTTTGTGAGATAATTAGAACACAGCGATAAACGACCACTTTACTTTCTCCTTGCCCGCTCGGATCTTACTAATTGGTAGGCCATCATACGCCTCGTCATCGGACAAAGTTTCGGGATCACAGATCTTTGGTTCGTTATCATAGTATGCAAATTTGCCACGTTTGATCTGACGACTGGATGTTGGGAGTAGATCATTTGGGTGTGGGCGTTTGGTCAAATTTTGTCTGACTCTGAGTGCGCGGCTCGATTCGACCTATATAATGGACTTCTTTCAACGATGGTCACATACTCAATTGTCGGTGACTCACAGCCTCAATCTGCAATGTGTTTAGCATCAAGCAGAAACGACAAAGATGCTCAACATACATCAGATTTTGATTTATCCCGAGGGCAAAAGGATTTGCTGCCGTGATCTCTACTCTTTGCCTCTCGATACCGTCGTTTTTCGCAAGTGCCTTGCCAATATCTTGAAACATAGATTCGAGCGGCCCAATCATCCGGATATCTTGTCAGCATTGGAAGACGGAGTCTGGCCTATTAAAAATAAGACGGTCACGGACCCTCTAGATGTTAAAAAATACATACACCCGCAAGTACATCATCCCAAGCTGCTTGGGTTTGTTCGGTGGGTAATATTCCTGGAACAAAATAAATGCCGCAAAGATCCCGAAGTGTTTTCTGAGGCAGTCTCATCGAATTAGTTCTCTAAATGTTCCGACCATGATACACACCATGACCACTTCAAAATCGTGTTGCGAAATCTTCATGGCTATTCGTATGCGATCATTTACTACCTTTCGTCCACGAAGGAGCCTCTGAATTTTTCTATCCGATGGCGGATTGATCGTATAGTGATTTGGTTTATCCATTGAGAGCAAAGAAAAGATAAGGACACAATCGTTAATACTGCGAATTGTCGGACCGTAATCAGAAACTCAGACACTCAGACACTCAGAGAAGTTAGAACACAGCAGAGATGCACTGGCGCATAATAATAGGACCGAGAATGATAACTTCAGATAAGAAACCCGTGGCATAGACAGTCACGTGTTCGCGTAGTGTATCGAAAACCTTTTCCCAAAACGCGTCGTTTTCTGTGTACTCAGTCTCGGTCCCATGTTTGGATTCCGGCCAGCAAATACTTCGTCTCCAGCAAAATCAATACATTCTACACGTACACCTTTAACTCGAACCACCACCACTTCTGATGTCTCTCGCACATCTGGCACTTCCACCAAAACAGAGCTTCAAAATCTCTCTCCCAATGAAGTAGCTTTTCTCGATGCTGTGGTCGCCAGAATACCTTTATCTGCTACATCCTTTCTCTCGGGCCTCAAAGCGTACAATGACGAGTTGCACGAGCGAGGCCTTGATAGTCAAACGGAAACTGTCCACTATGGTAGGCTTCTGGAACTGTGCAAAGTACGCGGACCAAGCTGGAATCACAAATGGCAATCCGTAAAATTGCAACATGGATATACGGATAAAATATCTCCCGCGAATCCACCGTTGAAGCCTCCTGTTTCGCAAGCAGTTGTTCCAGCACCAGCCCGAAAACTCGCGCGTCAACTCACTCCTGTGCGCGATGACGACGTTTTCACCCTTCATTCACACCAAGAAGAGACTCCCACAGAAGCAGAGACTAATTCCGACACTGATGGATCAGTTCGACACATTCTACCTGCGAGCGGATTGCCAACATCTGCTTCACATGTTAACCCCCACAGTGCTTTGCGGATCTTGGCCTTGGACAATATGCCACCTGTCAACTACCCCCGTTTATCCAGTCTTCGACCGCCAATACAACTAACTCATGCCCCCCAAACTGCCCCTGCATGGGATGATACATCAGATACTACCGAAGGGCCTATCCCTTCTCCGTCTACCACCCCACCATCATACAGGGCTGCCATGCGTGACTCAGGTCGGCCCAGACCCATTCCTTTTAGTGCAAGAACGCAAATGACAACCCCGCTACCCCCGATCAAAAGCGAGATTATCGCAGTCCCACCACCGGAACGAAAGGGCAGTATCATCAACGAGGATGACGCATGGAAGAAAATTAGGATGCTACGGGACGAAGAGGATGCAGATAAATTCCGCAACGATAAATTGCTTGAACGTTGCTGGGAAGTTTGGTTGCTCGGTTACCAGTGGTTGATAGCAAGTTTAATCCTCAGTTACATTTATACAGACAGCAATCTAATATATATCTGACAGACTACAAGTGAACAAGTCGCGGAAGCACGAGACAATGTTATAATTGGTTCTACACTTCGACGTTGGCGCAATGCTACTGCCTCTATACTCGAGCATCGTGAGCAGATAGCAAAACTGGCGGACCAGCGGTGCTTACGAAGCGCCATGACCGCGTGGAAAGCGAGGTTGAAAGAAAAGAGACAAATAGCATGGCGCAACGATATGCGCGCGAAGATGAAGATCACCCGCGAAAAACGCGAAGCGAAGCTGAGAAAGGACGCATGGGCAAAATGGCGCCAATCGTATCGGTCTCATTTGTCAGAACAACAGTACAATGAACGACTTGTCATGCGATTCTTTCGTCGCTGGAATGCGCAGGTGGCAAAGACCGACCGTATGGAGGCTACTGCTGATGAATTTTATGGAGCACATGAGGGTCGTGTAATGGCGAATTGCTGGAAGAGGTGGCACAGAGTCCTTGTAGTCCGAGATGCAGAAAAGATGGTTGCGCGCAAGGTGGGTATGAGAGTAATGGGCGAAGTCATGGATGTCTGGAAGAAGCACCTGTAAGTAATACATTATACGCACTCTCTTTATAATGCTGAGTCAAGTATGGGACAAAGGCGCAGCCATCAACGAGCAGACGCTTTCTATGACGTAGTGGTTTTGAAGGGTGCTATCAGATCTTGGAAAGCAGCCCGGGACCGGATACGGGTAAGTCAAGTTATCAAATCGAAGTAATTATAGTTGATGCCCACAATCGTCCAGACCATGGAAAGACGCGCCATTAAGCATCAGGCGCGTCAAGATGATGTATTAGTTCGCGCTGTCACTCGAGTATGGAAGGCTCGAGAACGCGGTAAGCTCCTTGAGAGGGTGAAATCAATACGTCTCGTCAAGGATGCATGGGCTACCTGGAAACAAAAAAAGATGCATCTCAAGCAACAAGAAGGTGTGTCAAAATGCTCCCTGAGGTCATTTTACCGGCTTATGCGTGAATCTTTCTAGACTTCGCGATCGCATTTTCCTTGCGCTCCAATTCATACACCGTCTCATCTGCTCTCCAAACGTGGAAACAAGTTTACACTGTTTATCAGAATCGGCGCACTTTTGCTGTAGAGCGCTATCTAGCACGTGTGCAATTCGATGCGCTTTTGAAATGGCGAATTCATCTTCGGACGAAATTGAAGATCCTGAAACAGGCCAAAGTCGTGGAGAAATATTTCCTGCAGCGACGATCTATAAACCAATGGAGGATTAAACTTGAAGATAGACGACGGCTGAAGAAATTGAAAGAGGTGGAAGCTCGTAAGCTTGAAAAATATGCTCGGAGTAAGTTCGAGTGGTTGCACGCGGTTTTATTTTTTGATTTCTTTTGCTTTCGATTAGTCTGGATACAGAAATCTCGAGAGCAACGATATTTCCGTCTCGCTGAACGACAGATTACAGATAAAATATCTATGGTACGTGAGACTTTGTAAATCACATCTTACAACTGACTCCAAAATCAGCGGATCACGGGCAATGCACTTCGACATTGGACCAATCGTGTAATCGAGATCAAGCTTCGAGAGCTGGAAGTTGGCCAGAAGAACTCGAATATCCTCCTCACGTTCGTGGCTTCGTGATGCTGCTGACTTGAAATCTAACCCACTCACATAGATTTGCATTCAAAAAATGGAAGATGATATGTCTACGGCACGTCGAGGACCTAAGCCTGATGGAAAGCCATCTAGATATAAAGCGCTCTGGTTTGTATAATTTTCTGCTGATGGTCGAATGTATCTTAGAGCTAATCAATATTTCTCATTGCAGAAAATATTCGTCGGATGTTCTATCGTTGGTTGGCAGCAGCACGAGCCCGCCGACGTAAACGGGTGACGCTTCGCGAAAAAGAAGCCGAATTCGATCGCGCTAGCGTTGCTGCTGCTTGGGACAAATGGCGGGATCGATTTATGGACGAGAAGATGCGTCCCATCGTAAGCATTTACCCATGCCTATATCAGCTCGTGGTTGATTTTTGAGCTGTTACAGGCGTACCAAGTTGCCGTCCAAAGTCAGAAAAATCTCATGTTCCGTGCTTTCGGATTATGGCACTCGAAGACCAAGGTACATAATTCCTGACAAGTTTTCATGTCTTCGCTTACTCTTTTGCGTAGTCTCTTCCGGCAATCAAGTTCTACACCTCCCGCACAAAAACCAAGTTTTGGGAAGCCTGGCGAGCTTCAATGCCTCAAGCACTCCAAGCGAAGAAAGCCAGGGAGACCTATAGTCATTCAGTCTTGTGTATGTCGTTTATTCCCTTGCGCAAGACGTTTCCCTTATACTGCTCGTAGCGAAGTTTTTGGAGAAATGGAATCAAGCCTACAAAACCAAGAGGCATCTCAAAGAGATTGCGTGCGTATATAATGCACTTGTTTATTTTCAAGCAGTGTGACTGAGTTCTCTACCCAGACGCGCGCGTTATTTGCGGTTACCATCTGTTAGTCCCGGTCGGACGAATTCCACACCCAAGCCACCTCCCGCCCCCGTACCACGGGCTACTCGTACACCCTTTCCACGAAGAAATATCCGCCCCGAGACGGACGATGACGAATCGGACGCTGGCCCAAGTCGACCCCCATCGAGACCGGCGGCGTTTAACACCCGTCCTGGAATTGCAAGCCTTCTCACGACACGGCCACGAGCTGAAGCCGTTGTGCTTTCGCGCCCGAAACTCTCCAGTCGCGGAGCTCGTGAACCCAGTCCTACACGATCTCGCACCTCGGTCTTGGATACAGAAGAGCCGCAGTCCCCACAGCGCCCGAGGTTTACTGCACGCCGTAATCCCAGCCCAGCGCGTTCAAAGTCTTCCTATGGCGGTGCCGCGAGGGATCCCAGCCCGACCCGGCCTGTACGTCCTCTTACTGCGAGTTCATCCAGTCGAGCCGAGCCTGAACGAAGTCGACTGTGGATCGAGATGAAAGAGGCGCGGCGGAGGTCACGCCCACCTACGGAACGATCTCGCTCTCCTGAAGCTTTTTCATGACTTTGTCCTTGTGGTCTTTTTCATTATTTCGCTCTTGTTCCTCGGTTTGTTGTGCTGCACAACTCGTATTTAACACCATTCTAATTTATGTGTACGGGTTTTCACGATACCATGTTCTTCGATATGTAGCCTATGCTTGTATGACCATTCCATGCATCAAATCATCTTTTTTGGCAAGATTTGTGAGTAAGATGGACTTGCCAAATATTGGTGAATGCACAGCCACGGCCAGGAATTTCGTTACCCCGCAGCCCAACAACATCGGAATTGCCGCTCTCACAGAACCTGGTGTTCGCTTCAACATCCTCCATTTACGACCAATAAACACCTATTTACACCCCATACCTTTAAGCGTCAGCCCTTCTATACTCTACCAATACACCAATAAGAAGCATGGCGTCAAAAGGATGGTTCAATCTCGAATCAGCAGGAGGTGTCATTCCGGAGAGCTCGTTCTTCGAGGGTGATTCAGCATTCAGTTTCTTGGGATTAACACGGACGCAAAGACTTTATGGATTCATTGGCTGGTAAGCTCTTAGCCACCTTACTATACTCGAGGCGTGTATGTTGTCTAACTGGTGACTGTCGCTGGCGAAACCCGTAGTCTTATTGTGGGATTCGTCCTTAGTATATTAGGGAGCATTCTGCTCTTCGCAGGCATGCTGGGTAGCTTTGCAAGTGAGCATTTGCAATGCTCATCACTGTCATGGTGTTCACACACGCCACGTCGGCAGTTCTGTATACCTTAGGCATCATCGTTTCGCTTATCGGTACAGGCTTCGTGATTGGGGTATGTATTCTTTTATTACTTTAAATCCACAGCTAATGCTTTTAACCAGTTCGCTAACCAAATAAAAACTGTGCGTCCCATGGCACAATTGGTTTCACTGACTAATAGGTCCATCATGCATCGATATAGATGTTCAAACCCGTACGGATTGTTGCGACCGTCATCTTCCTGGCCTCAATCGGCCTCGTGTTCGTCGGTGCCTTTGTGTTGAAAAACGAGGTGCGTTTTCTTATCTCATAACCATCAAGCTATTGTAATGCTGAGCTTCGCCTCTCTTATCTATCAGATTCTGTGCATCGGTATGTTCATGATAAATATAATGTTCTTCTAGCTGATCGAAGCCCGGTTTAGTATTCGTGATTATCGAGTATCTTGCCTATACGTGGTACACTTTGTCGTATATCCCTTACGCACGGGCAGGCGTGCTGAAGCTTGTCGGCATGAGCTAATCGATCGTGGTCTGGTGTATATATACGTCTTACGAGCTCATGATGGCGTTCATGATGGATATTTTCCCCTTTCACGCGCTAATAGCACAACTCGGTGTTATATGGGTGCTTAATCAATACATTCCTGGCATTTCTATTCGTACACTCCCGAATGTTCAATTCTGGTCAAACCTATGCTTTCTAGAGTAGTGAGGGACTGAATATGCAGTTCAATCAAGATGTTACATTTCCATAGAAAGGGTGAGACTCACCTACCCCGTACTCACCGCCTGAAATTGTTCTTCATCTCGCGGAGCTTGGACATGATTTGGTCTTCCTTGTCCGAACCGGCGATCCCGGTCTTGCTCCTGTCCCACAGGCCCCTCATCAGCTCACCTGAAGGTGAACAAAAAATTAACGACGGACCTGACAGCATCAGTATTCAAGCGCATGAACACATTCCATTCTTTCTCGTCTCCGATTGTGGATTTGCCAGTTGTATTGTCCCTGTTTTCCTCCACGAACTTGGCAAGTTTCTTGGTGCCTGGGCTATCGGGATCGATGCTCTTTGCGAATGCGAGATTACCCCCAGTATACTCGTGCCCGTTGTATACCAAGGTGCTATCGTCGAGAGCACCCAATTTTTTGAGCGCGGCATCCATTTCAGCACCCGTGCCGCCATCGTTGAAACGGCCACATCCCCCTATCATGACGTCACGTTTTGAAACGCTTGAAACCGCAAGAGAAATACCTTGGAAAAGGGTATCGCCAGTGAAGACAGCGGGAGCCTGGGAAGGCTTGGCTTCATCACTAACGTTGTAGCAAATGGAGTCTTCGGTGTGGCATGGTGTGGCCAGGCATCTGACATCATGAAACAACAATCAGCGTGCTTCAGATGGACAGGTGAAAACGGTGTACTTGACAACGATGCTTTCACCGATTTTGAGTTCATCCTTGTCTCCTACATGGTGAGTTACATGTGTGAGGTCAGGATGTTGCCCTTGGCCATTTTTGCCTCGCCCGCCGTAGATCGGAGCATTGGGATATTCTTCCCGCTAATTATGCGTCGAAACATGGAAGCATTTTGTGATCAGAGGACATGTACTCACGAATTGCTATATCATTGTTAGACGGAAGTAAACGTCGGCGTTGACACCCGCCATATGACGGCTGAAACATACCTTGTTCCCACCACTATGATCACCGTGCCAGTGTGTCGTGAGGCAGGCAATGATCGTCACTTGTTCCCTGCTTGCCGCTTCTTTGACTTTGTGTAATTCCAAAGGATCTACCACTGCCGCCTTATTACTCGCCTCGTCGATGATCAAGTAGGCGTAGTTGCTATCATAGACCACGGGCACGGGAACAATCTTCATATTTACAGGCGTTGATGTTGTGAAGGTACGAAGGCTTGATGTGCGAAGTGAACGGAGGAACGGGATTGACTGGGGGCGCAAACAGAGCATAGTTCAGCGTCAGCGCCAAGAATATATTGTAATGGATGCCCACACAACATTCAGTTATTATTGGAAGCTGTACAAGTGACTTCAAGTGAGTTGTCCAGATGCTTTCATGTTCAACTTCAGTTCATGTATTATTACTGATCGTGTAGCCGCCGACTAGAGACCTGCAAAGCTGGCACTTCCAAAACCCCGGCCCAGCGACTTCCTTTACATTAAATGTCGCATATAGAATGATCACAGAGTCGGTTACCGAACACTATCACAGAAGTCCGGTACTTTCAGTCACCATCTGCAAAGCATCTGTCCTACAAAGGGTCTGTTGTTGTTTTTATAGCAAAACTGTACGCACAATTTTCATCAGAACCGCCTTTTTCACCTCCAGTATTCAACCAGCCCAGCTCTCTTGCGGTAAAACATGTTACACTTAGGGTCTACCCCCTGGACTACTGCCAATATCAACGCTGGATATAGTCTTACTTCCAGACTCTGGACTGGTAAAGATGTCCATCAGAAGAACCCACAATCCATCCATCTTGCAGTGCCTCTGAGTTCCCGTACCCACGCCGGTCTCACATTCAGCTCGTTATCGAGCTCTCTCTCCCTTTGTCGGGATTCATGTCTCCTCGTTGCGACTTGGTGAGTGAGCATTGTCAAACAGTCACAGTTCATGGCCAGCATGGATACGAATGGACATTCAAACTCCTTGACTCGTACGGCACGGCAAGAATTTACTTTTTAAAACAACACATAGTATCAAAGCGAGTCAATACGCCCGCGTTCATGGAAAATCGCCCTTCATTATTTATCAAGGCCTTTGGAATGCCACTGAACCGTTCCTTTGAGCGCGATGTCATTCCGATGACTCGTTGTGAAAGTCAGTCGAGCTTTCACCTCTCCCAGGCTTAGGTTTGGCTTGGGCACCATGCAATCTCCTCGGCGGTGGGAAGTTACAAACGGACGAAGAAGAACGATGTCGCCAGACTGGTGAGAAGGGACGCACGAAAATGAGTCCCCATTGGGAACGTACAGAGGCAAGAAGAAACCGAGCTATGCTCTGGAAGTTATAGCCAAGGAAGTCGGCGCCGAGCCATTCTTCTCATCGCCATCCCCTACTTATGCGATGCAGAAAACTCCATATGTCTTTTCCCTCGGGAAAGTCGAGCACCTCGAAGCGAACCTCAAGGCACTCGAGATAACGCTCAACTCTGAACACAAATCGAACATCTAAGAAGTATCATGGGCTCCCGAGATGTAGTGTACTGTGTAGCCCAGACTTTCACCAGGGGTTGCATAAACTGTATAAAATTGCTCATGCAGATGCCTTGGCATTACTTATACCCGAAGATGAAACTGTAGTGGATAGCCTACATGTTTTCCTCTCATGATCAGGAACGATGGTCTGTCCCGTGTAGCATCGGAACTGATGGACTCGCACGAACGCGAGGAAGTGGTGCTTTGTGGTGCTTGCGGCACATCCAGACTCCAGTGGTATTTAGGTCGCTGGGGTTTGATACCTGCATATTCTTGGCACTTGAATCATTTATAATTTAACACAGCAAGAGTTCCGCCGTCGATAGATACAACTCTTGGTTTCAAGTGGGGATTTGGAGTCAGTCATCGATTCAGAGGCGAGCCGAAAGGTTCGAGTTGATGTCCATTTCAGGAGTTGTGCAAGTACCATCAGATTCATAGTCCCAGACCAAATCCCAGTGCACAATCTTCATATTTACGGGCGCCAACGTAGCAAGTTCTTCAAAAGGCTTGGTATGCGAAGCGTACGGAATGATCAATTTGGAGCGCAAAAGGAGCACAATTCAGCGTCTGCGCCTGCGCCCAAGAATAAATGTGTGGTCAGCAGATGGTAGACCGAACACTGCCTCAGGTTTGGCACATTGATGGACGCCGTCACAACATCTAGTTATTATTGGAACCCGTGGAAGTAAGTTATCCAAATGCTTTATTATTATGGTTCCCTGACGATGGCAGAAACATATTTACATGATTTTGATATCAGCCATCCTCGTTCACATATCTTGATGAACAGCTTCAGATGCGTTGCTTGATATCTCTCTCACACATCCTCCTCGCCCCGTCCCTTTAAGCTGGCCTTCCGAAGTATAACGGGTCCGCCTCTTTTCCTGCCTTATGTCTTGACCGAGCATCTAATGGATAATATGTTTCAAAGTAATTTGAGCGGGCTGCGCTCGAGTCACCACGGCCCCTTCACTGGGAACCCATCACCACCTAAGGAGAATAATCCTCCTAGCGAGTCTTATAGCGGCTCTATTTTCAGTTCCGATACCACTGGCGCCACCGCCAGCACCAGCCCCACCACATCCACATACAATATGAGCTCTACTGCCAATTCTTCGACACCACCTACAGCTACCCATGCTGCGTCTTCGTCTACTTTACCCTCGCAGTCGTCAATTACAACTAGCACGAGTTCGCATTATTCCACAACGTCTTCCAAATCTTCTTCCTCTCTAACGGCTACTTCATCAAAATCAAACGCCGGTGCTATCGCCGGAGGTGTTATTGGAGGAGTAGTCTTCATTGGCTGTGTAGCTGTTGGCCTTATCCTTTTCTGTCGTTATCGTGCCCGCAAACGCACCGCACCATCCTCTGAATTCATGCGTAACGAAGACCGTACAGTTACGCCTATATTTCGTTTGGACTCGAATGCACCAAATGCTGTCGCTCAAGCACACAATGCCAGCGGTGTTCCCCTTCCATTAAGGCAAGACCCGTACTATACGGGACCTGTGTTATCAGACATGAAGTTCCCGGAAGTTATGACATCTTCGCAACCCTCTCGCCCGAGCATAGATAAATCGCCTTACATCGTACAATATCCAGAGACTGACGGATATGGCTCATACACTTATCCGCCGCAGTTCTCTACCCCTATCGGTGAAGGGAATGAGGGATGGTCAGAAGAGAAGGGAGGTTATGGGGCGGGTATACGATCTATTTCGCCAGCGGGATTGCCCATTGCAGAGGAGCATCACCCTCAAGGATCTCCATATCAGCCTTTCCTGCAGAATTCTTACCCTGTGCTGTGGCAAATGGCGAACCCGGCGGCCATGGACTTGGTGCCGCAAAGGAGATCAGTCACAGTGCGACGGAGTGCAGAGGTGCCGTCTCGCACATCATTCCGGCCAATAAGTCAGAGTGATGATTTTTCTCGGACATGACCGTTTTCTATATTTATTTCAAGACACTTGCTATCACATTGTCTATGACGCTCCTGTACGTGCCGACAGCAGGGACTCCCATTGGCGCTTCACTGATATGCCGCATAATACCTACCCTTGAGGAATGTACTACAATACACTTAGATCACGATCATATATTCACCTTGATGTGTTTTCCACGAGGATCACCTCCGTTGTATATGGGCTTTCGGCCTGTGCTTTGAGCGTCAGCTGACCCCATGCATCGTCTGATGACTGCTGCTGTGTATTTGTAGCCTGTGGAGAATCGATAAACCTGTTCTGATCCCGCAGCTGGCCAGAAGGCATCAACTTCCTGAATCCTATGATTGATGCACTGTTGATGATCGACGAATGGGTGGCCCGAAAATACTTGCGGCAAATAACATGAGGCCGGGAAATGACCCCCCTCGACCCCTCGGATGGGTCTCATGCTAATTAACCAGTGTAACTCCGGTTACCGAAACTCACCATACATTTCTGACCAGTATGCTCGACCATTGTTCTATTTCACACAAAGGTATTCATTCTCCTGTTCTTATCCTGCTTGCCGCGCTAAAAATTATTCCAAGGGGGCGTTGTTCTTTGGTCTCGTTCCTTCACCCCAGAAGCCTCGCATATCGCATCATCCTCTGCCTCACCAGTGAACTCGCTCATTCGTGAAGCCCTCATCGAAGGGCGCACAGCGGAAGAGAAATACGAAAAGGATGGATATGCAGTAAAATGGACATTCATGAACGATCTCGAGCTCATTTTCGTGGTGCGCAGCCGTTTAATTAATAGTGCGCGTACACACGATTGAATCAGAAAGTAGGTTGCATATCAAAGGATTTTACAGCTGACATACGTGGATGATCTGCTTGCTGCTCTCAGAAATCTGTTCATCCAGATGTTCGAACCGTTCTTGGCTACTTTCGTTGCTTCGTTACATGCGTTAAACAGTAGTAAACTGGCGACTCCTGTTGCGGGCGATACGACTGCATCGTGGAACTTTGCAAAGGCTTTTGAAAGTTGGGACAAAGTATTCGACGCCCTTCTTAAAAGTTTCGAAGATAAAGCCGCTCAGGTTAGTCTTTACTCTTCATATATGCGCCGTATCTTTCGCTCAAATGTACACTCAGGAAAGAAAATCCCGATTCCGATCGACAGTTCAGGTCGTCTCAACTGACAATAGCCCGCCTTCAGATGATCTCAGTACTAGTAGGTTAAACTTATCTATGCTCGTGATAGCGCTTACATTTGGCGTAGTACCTTCGGAATCGTCTGTAGTGCCCCAAGATGAGCAACAGATCGCACGTAACGTGCAAGCGCTTAAGAATCGACTACGCGGTCGTGGAGGAAGACGGGGTGGACGGGGTATGGCGCGCGTGGAATCAGGGAGTGGCAGGGATAGTGTTCCTGTGTCTGAGTGAGTGTGGTTGCAGCCAAGGCTGCCATTTTGTGCTCATTTTCTTATCTACAGTTCCGAATCAAATAAAAGAAAAACTAAATCCAAAACACAGCGTAAATGGGGAGATGAGGCACCATCGGAGATGGACATGGCTTCTCTAGACTTCAGTGTCGATAAGCCGTCTGGAACCGATGGCCAGCTTTCGCATGATCTGCAGGCTCTAGTTGATAAGGCATCCTTGGGCACGCGGACGAGAGATGGAATGTATGAAGTCAAAGATTGGGAATTTGGAGCGAAGGATGGCGAGGACGATGTGATTGCCCGTGCGCTCAAATCGAATGGCACCGCGGCGAAACAGGCTTCGGGTTCCCTGGGTGCACTGGGCTCTCTGTTTGCGCGTTTGACTGGAACGAAGGTGTTGACACAGGAAGACCTGAAGCCTGTGTTGGAAGGCATGAAGCAGCATCTGATGAAGAAGAATGTAGCGATGGAAATTGCGGACAAAGTTTGTGAGGGGGTGGGGGAAAGTCTTGAGGGAAAGAAAGTTGGGATTCAGAGCAAGTATTCTCTATCATTTCAAAGACCATAAGTTAATCCTTCGTTGTAATACCAGCCACTAGCAACGCCGTGAGGACGGCGCTGTCGTCATCTCTCACCAGGATTCTGACGCCGAAGACATCCACCGATCTGCTACTCTCCATCAGGACTAAATTATCGTCTCCTCTAGCTTCTACGCAACAGAGAGTTCCCTACAGCATCACATTTGTCGGTGTCAACGGTGTGGGGAAGAGCACCAACTTGTCCAAAGTATGCTTCTGGTTGATTCAGAACGGTATGCGTGTTCTGATCGCTGCTTGTGATACATTCCGGTCAGTGTTTTGCCTCAGTGCTCTTCAATGGACACATGGATGATTGACGCCCTTTATGAAGGAGTGGCGCAGTCGAACAGCTCCGCGTACATGTTCGAAATCTGAGCATGCTTGGCGTCAACGGTGCAACGGACAGTAAGGGCCGTGTCGAATTATTTGAGAAGGGTTATGGGAAAGATGCTGCGGGCATAGCCAAGGAGGCCATCGCTCATGGTGAGGCCATCGTTAATCGCGTCATCTACTTTGAGCTTACGCTGCAACCATCTCAGCGAAGGAAAATGATTTCGATGTCGTACTCATTGACACCGCAGGGCGTATGCAAGACAATGAGGTGAGATTACTATCACCAAAATTCAGGAACAGTCTCGCTGATAATTCCCGCTCATAGCCCCTCATGCGTGCTCTAGCGAAGGTATTTTTCCCGCTATCAATATTCAAGTGCATCCACTGATGGCGACCGTTGGTTTTGATGCAGCTTGTTGCAGTAAATAATCCCGACAAAATCCTCTTTGTCGGTGAGGCCCTGGTTGGCAACGAAGCTGTTGATCAGCTGACGAAGTTTGACCGTGCTTTGCGTGACTTCTCGTCTGCCTCGGGGGCCGGGAAGGGTCGTGGCATTGACGGTATGATCGTAACCAAATGGGATACCGTTGATGATAAGGTCAATTTCGGGCATTGGTCCGATGTTGGCGTATCTGTTAACGTTCGAGATTATAAAGGTTGGCGCCGCCCTTTCGATGACATACGTCACTGGTCAGCCTATTATATTTGTTGGTTGCGGACAGGTATGTGATTATTAAATTTCTCCATCATTCTTTCTGATTGTGCGGCTTAGACATACACCGACTTGAGGCAACTCAGAGTGGGAAATGTGGTGCAGGCCATTCTCAGCGATTAAATTACCGTTGTCTGGGACCCATCGAAGCTCTGTAGAATGTAAATGACTATCGCATTTGATTCCCGGGATATGAACTTTTGTATTGTTAAACCTCAGCTATGCCATTATATTGCATAACGATGATACGCTTGTTAGCGAAGGCCTTTGGCGCTGCGTTGATTAAATGAGGATCGTTATGCCATCGGTCGTCATCGAACTTGCAATGAGTGTGGTAGCGCTTTGATGAGGCTTATGTCGGACAATGAGAAGCGCCCTAACATGTCTTTGCTAGTATATCGGATAGTACAGCCGCCTGTCATTAGGCGGTTCGCGGCAGAGCTGGGTTCGACTCCCAGGCAGAGAGATTTTTTGGTTTCATGGTGCAATTGATGCACGTATTTGTGCTGCAGCTGCGCTTCAGCGTAAGCTGCGATGTTAGGAGAGCCAGCGAAAGCATTCGGAACAGTTTGGGAGTTTTGATTGGATACAATTCGTTATGAACTGGATTCAGATGATATTTATTTTGGGTCCCGAAATCTTTCTTGACATCCACCTCATAAAAATTGATCAGCTGGACAACAGCTGGTGACAGAATGTATAACAGTGAACAGATCGTTCGAGCCTGAAGTCATAATCAGTTCAACAAAAAGTTTGCAAAAGACTCTCTGCCTGGGAGTCGAACCCAGCTCTGCCGCGATCCGCCTAATGACAGGCGGCTGTACTATCCGATATACTAGCAAAGACATGTAAGTGGGTCAGCTAGAACAATAATAAAGGGCAAGCAACATCTTCCCACTTTCAACAAAACAAATGCAAAAATTCTCTCTGCCTGGGAGTCGAACCCAGCTCTGCCGCGATCCGGCCACCAGCACATGACAGGCGGCTGTACTATCCGATATACTAGCAAAGACACGAGATTGGTTGTCCTTGAGTTTATGTGAGGTCATCCAGGCAAAGTGTGGTTCGTGTGTTTCGCTCAAAGTCCTACTTTTAGTGATCACTAACATTTGCGAACAAAAGGAAAGTGGATGTAGATGATCAGAAAAAGATTCGGGATTTAATGACCCACAGGACTAGTGCACCGTGCATCCTATGCCTGACTAGACCCATGAACCGTCGATTGTTTCCCAGATATACAGCTGAGATCCTAGCTTTCGGATAGAGCGCCTTCAAAGAGCGAGCCGATCATAGCAATACTGTCGCGCTTATCCTGGCGATGAACACGCCGGTTCTTCACGAGAACTGCAAGTCCTTGGTGCAGAGCGGTCTCCAACTCTGCCTACCCCCGGCATTTGGGTGTCATCCGCGCTATGATGTTATCGCCATCTCCGGCATGCATGCGCCTGGATTCTCCTCCAGCCACTTCCGCACATCTTTCTTGTTCAGCATCCCTACCACTCTAAGCCGATCTTCGGGGCTACGATCGCGATATAGCCTCATAACGTATCCACAGACGCTCCAGACATCCTCCCAGGGTGCATCGAAAAGGTCCCACCAGCAGTTCGGCGGCGTCGAGGGCAGCGATATATCCAGATGTCGGCAGGAAAGGAATATCGCAGCGCTCACGATGGTGGGTACGGCATACAACGCATATACAGGCGTTTGGTGGCTGAAACGCGTTTAAATACACAGAGTAGATGGTATCAGAATCAACTTACGCGTCGTTGAGATATCCCCAAGCCCGCGCACACGCTTCTTTGTGACTGGTTAATCCGAGCACTCTCAAATAGTTTATCAATGTTCCATAAGGCAGGACGACATAGACATTGAAGCCTAGGCGTTTAAGTATTTGCATTTCGGCCACCACGAGTGCATCCTTTATATCATAGAACGTGTTTCCAAAATATGACATTGGCGAATATTTGAAGACGCCCTTCCCAGCAGGAGAAGACAGTTGATGTGTCGTTTGTTGCAACAGAAGGTCGTAGACGTTTATCAAGTCTCGCATACGAAGGGGACATTCCTCCAGTTTTGATGCCAGATAAAGAGCTCCCATGCCTACATCCTGAGAGGTATGATGCACGCGTTCAAGATCAAGAGTCGCGCAATATAGATAATCTTACGAACCCCGATACCAAACTGTTTCATGGACGTCACATACCAGAAGCGCTGGTATAAGATTTGAGCAGTAGCTACTGCAACCTGTTTCCTGCGTATTGTTTAGCTTGGAAATGACCAGATATGACCATACCAACTGACTGTTTGAGCAAAATCCCAGCTTGGTGTATAAGTTTACAGCCATAAGCTCTCAGATCTGCTTCCAATTCTTCGGGTATTCCATCCTCCCTTGATGGTGTACGCTCAATTTGAGATGTGGAGGCCAAAGGAACTAAACCAGCAGACATGATGAGGAATATGTGCTCAAGGACCTCGGATTTCAAAGTATTGGACATGACAAACAAGAACAAACAACATTGGAAAAGAACCAGTTGTATTTCTGCTATGATTCATTCGACCTTTTACAAATGACAAGTCTTCCCCGTAAACCAGATTTCAGTCCTCGTGAGCCAGGCATATGGCCTGACCCAACAGACTCAAGACATTCTTCAGGTCGTCCGCCACCAATGCCCCCACCGGGTCATTATCGTGACTCTTACCGTCAAGATGAACGTGATACTAGGGAACGCAATGACCGGCCACGGTATTCGCGTGAATCACCTCATAGACCTGCAAATGCATACGGCCCTTCTTCTCAGAATGATTATGATGGGCGAAACCACCGCGAAAGAGAGTACAAAGACTCATGGACACCGTCCCGAGACCAAGTATGGGAACCAGACAGAAGGCCCCTAGGACGAGATTGGCAGCGTGGGGATCAAAGGCCATGGATCCCCAGAACTAGTTACGGGTCAGCGCCAAATCGTCCATCAGAATCCTCGCAGAGAGGGTACGACAAAAATCGGCACGAAGACCGACCGCGTTCTCGTAATGCAGACTATGACCGGGGCCCAGGTCCAGAATACGAGCGTGACAGAGATTATGATCGACCAAAACACTTTCAGAGGTCACCTCCGAGGCACGATGGTGAACCTTCCGCATATCGAAGAGGACGGAGTATTTCCCGGTCACCTCCTCGAGGAGGTATGCTACGTTTACTTGTTTCATTGTCGTTGTTTCTAAAACATAAACAGGTCCTTCCGGGCACGCTGAGGGCCAGTATAAAAACACTTGGTCAAACAGACGATCACCTTCTCCGCGGCCGAATCGTCCGCCACAACGAGCCCTCTCGCGAAGCACCGCCGACGGGATGTCTCGACGGTCTTCGCCTCGGCGAGCTTATATTGGTCCACGTCGTTCTATCGCCTCAAGATCTCGCTCTCCAATGCGATCGCCCTACCGCGGCCCTCGCTCAGATAGACGTGACGAAGAGGCTAATCGACGGTACCGTAGCAGGAGCAGAAGTACTCCGCGAGAAACTGGCCACTATTCTAGGCCTAGCTCGCGGGCATCACATCGAGATACGACGCGTAACTTAGAGCAACAAAGCCATGGGCCGGGTGGTCCTCCTCAGGGTCCATTACCACCCATACAAAATCCCTCTCCACCCCCTGAATCACGCTCACATCAACATGAGGGACAAGCTGATCCGCAATCACCTCGAGGTGCTGAAAAACCATCCCAACCTATCACAGGGACGAAAGAGCCCGCACAATCCGAACCCTCGCATCACGCAGACAAGGCCAGGTCAAGACCTGAAACCTTGGGGCGTGACGCTGAGGGCGACATCAAAATGCGTTCGCGCTCGGCCTCTCCTCACCGACAAGTCGTCCCTCACCGGTCTCCTCCGCGACAACCCCGTAATTACATTAAATCGCCCCCTGTTCCTTCATCTCCGGCGCAATCCCATCTGAGTCAGGGTCAATCAGGCCAAACGATAGATTCCAAGGAACCAGAAGCTCCGCAGGTCCCCTATCTGCCTGTGATTCCGAAATATGATCCTACGCCTAGCTACACTGCTTCATACGAGGCAGAGGTAAGTCGATCGCTTTATTACACATGTGACACTCATGGTGATGTATTTGTTGCAGATAGCTCGCATTGAGGCGCATAGAGCTCATCTCGTAGCTGACTATGCTCAAGTTGCAAAAATGACAAAACGAGCCCTTCACGAGCTCGAGCTGGCAAGCATAGAATTAAGAGCCGCCCAGGGACGCCGTGAAATCGCAGAAGCTCATCGGAAAAAAGCCAACTTGGGTGTGCTTGGTATTGACGCTGAGCCCATCCCTTAAAGGGTCCATTGCTATCCGCTATCTGGATAGCTAGACAGTACAACGGAGTTATTAGGTCGCCATTTATACACGTATCCTACGGGAGGTTATAACTTTACGACTGTGGTATTTTATCGCACACCATGTGTGTCTGAGTTGGATCCATGGGCAGGGCACAGTAAAAACCATGTTTCTGATGCCCGGGAACTGAGATGAGCATACAAGTCTCGCATCAAACATGTGCAACTACTCGTACCTGCATGGCTTCGAATAATTTAGTCGAGTACATTTTTAGCTGTATATCAGGACTGTGAGGACGGGGTACTTATACATACGATATGTTCTGGTATTTACTCACAACAATGCATTCGTGGCCCTTTTCGCCACCTTCTCGACAGATTTCCGACTGAGGTGCCCCGCGCTCGCTGTCGAATGTGTATCTCCCGCTCGGACGTTGCTGTCAGTGCCGTGGAGTGAAAAGAGACACATGGATGTAAATTACACTGGAAAGATTGCCAGAAAAGTTCCCATAACTCACGGAAAGGAAAGTGTTTAATTTCTCCTCCGCATTCTGAGCGTCGGATGCCATGGTTTTCGATTAATGTGTTGCAGCAACCTCAAGTTGCCCGGTTGTCCAATTTGGTTGGAAAACGGATGTGGAGATGTGACGTAGCCGTACCTCCGAGTTAAATTGAGGGGGTCACAGCATCTTAAAT